>BQNB010031617.1:0-53836 GCA_026074375.1 Tanacetum coccineum | reverse complement strand
AAAAAGAAAGAAAAAAGGAGTCCAAGTTGTATTAGAAAACCAACTTTGCAAAACCTCTTCTAAATAGCTTTTATTCACAAACCCTAAATCAATTTTTATTTTGTGTCGACCTGCCAACAAGAAATAAGAAGAAGAAACATCAAAATTTTTGAAGAAAAATTAGAGTTCGAGTTCATGTGTTTTCGCATCAAAGGTTTAATCATATAACCCTTTTTATTTAAACTCTTTTAATTTAACTAATTGTAAGTTTTAAATTGATAGAATTAGGGATTTATAAAAGTTCTGTAAATATGATAGCATGATCATTAATTATTAATTTGGGTATAATTATTAGCGTATGGATGCGTTTGGTTAGATTTAATTGTTGTTAAATTCGGAATTAAAATTGGGTAGATTTTTATGTCAATTTGTAAGAGTCATAACTCGGTTACGAATGAGTTTGATAGATTTTCTTGGCTCTAAAAATAACTACAGAGAGTCTACTTTCCAACAAATGTTGTTTCGTGAATTGAATATGAGTGAAAGTCAGTCAAAATATTTTTACAAGATTTGTTGTCGAATCTAAGTTTTCGGGTCAGATTTATGTCATGTTTGTGAGGTCAAAAACCCTATCAAAACAATTTTTATAATCATGAAGTTGCTGCTATAGTAAGTTCTAGGTGTCTAGTAACTCCAGTAAATTTTTCTAGATTTTTACAAGGTGTCTAAGTATGCTTAATGAGGTCAAACATTTTGGTGTTCGATCAGATCCGAATCTAGTCAGTTTGCGTTGTTGATTTTTTTTAAAAATAGTTAGACATGTTTTCATTGGTTAAAAAAATTACAGTACTTTCATAACTCATTGAAGTTGATGTCATTCGAATTTGGAAGTCAAAGGAGATCATTCAGTATTTTATAAAAATTCGTAAAGTGACTTCAAAATTCTGCAATAAACTATAATTTGGAAAGATGAAGTAAAACATGTTTAGAGCTGAGATAATTTATGGGAAATGTTTATAAGTGTAATATAGACATTAGAATCCATCAATTGAAAGGTTACATGAATAGGGTCGTAAAGCCTCGATCATGTGTAACCCGTAGATTATGTTTGTGTAGATTTTTGATTGGAAATTTTGTGTGCATTTGTGAAGCTTTGAGGTGAATATTCATAGCCCATTTTCTCATGTTTTCTTGGGGTGAAAATGATACTAAATGGTTTTGAAATTGTGGAGTTCGATCTAGGCGTATCTAGGATTATGAATAAAATAACAAAGTATTGATATGCACAGCAGAAAATAAAAATAAGAACAATGTTATTTTCAACAAGGTTTTACATTCATACAAGCCCCAATTATATTTGATCAATATAGAACGGTTACCTAACTATAACAGGATCAAAGAAACCTTTGATCTTAGAGCTAAACCATATACTCTAGACGTCTACATCTTTCCTTGTGCACACATAAACTATGTCTAGGGATCTCTTTATATAGAGAGTCCATAAGACTTACAAAGGAATCTTAATTGTATTAGGAAACTAAATATTTTCCTAATATTTAATCTTTATCTTGTAAGGAGATCTTTTAGAATCCTCCATCTTTTGTAGAATTTCATGTTGTCAATTTTGATCCTTTTGTTTTATTTTTTATCCTTTTGAGCAAGTTCTTTTGTATCATCAAATCAATAATTCCCAACAGAAATGTTTTTAAGTGTTGTGATAAATGATTTATGGTTTTGGACATTATGTGTTATTATATTACTATGTATGTTAGGATCGGAGGTAAATCCTACCTGTGTGATATTATAACACCTCGTGTTTTAGGTCATTGTACGACATTATTTAATCCACTAATTATTTTTAGGGTTTTACGCGTTTGCTTTTAAATCATAATCGTTAAGCTAAATCGCGTAAACTGAAAATGATTATACAATGTAAACGGGCATTAAACAATTAAATGTTTACATCAAGCAAGTGTTATATGATTATTTAGAGGATAATTATTATCATTGCATATTTTATTTTTATTGGTTACGTTAAGTGTTTACGTTTCGCGATAAAGTACGTTTAAGCCTTCCCGGAAGCACGTTAACTTATCTACGCTTCATCAAATACCCAAAATTATACCCAATACTTAAAGTTTATTTAAAACTTCAAGTATTTATCACTTCATACATATTCATTATGAAGGAATTCAAATCATAACTTACAATGTACAAGTTATACATTTTTCTAAGTCTATACTACATTATACTTTATATAATGCAAGTATACATTATATAAATGATCAAATACATATCTAGCTTATACATATACATATATTTCGTGTATAATGACTAGGATAAGCCAAGAAGAGTCACCAAGAAGCTTTGTAAAAGATCTAGCATGCAACTTGAACCATGACTCATCTATGACTAGCTTTTCTCATCCAAGATAAGCTTCAACCTTTCTCATGTCATCCAATCTTCTTCAAGAAGCTTTGCCACCTTGCACACATCAACTAGACACTAAAATATCTTCCTAGTAGTATAAATACCCATGCATGTGTGAGCTAAGAAGTCATAACACATTTCCTTATCAAAGAAATCACAAAATCTCTTCCTTTGTTCACTCCAAAACCCACGGCCCAAAATAGCCTCCAAACCAAATCCATAGCTTGATTTTCTATCATTATACAAGCATATACACATCATTCCTAAGACCTTCTAAGGTGTTTTCAAGAGTTGGTTCACCATTTGCAAGCAAGGAAGCAAGAAAGGAAAAAAAAGGGTTACTTGGGAAAAATTAGGGTTTCATCCTAATTTTTCAAAGCTTAATCATTTCATAACTAAGATTTTATGTGTTCATATGTTATATTTAGCTAAATCACCATTTAGGGTACTTTTGAATATGTAAAATGAATTTTTACTTATGATCATTGTTTTGTACACTTATTTACATGTCATATGGATGATAATATTATGTTAAAAGGAATGTATAAGTGTTTTAACATGTTGGTTAAGTATTAACATGTATAAGTGCAAATTAGGGTTTTAATGATTTACTTAATAAGTTGCAAATGAAAATGATGTAAATAACATGTTAAACTTGTTATCTTGGATATTCTTGAGCAAAGTATGACCTAATGGATTTTATATATGTAAAACATAAGATAGAAATGTTGTGAAGTAGTTGTAATAAGGTGTTGAAGCTAAATGGTACTAAAATCAAGCTTAAAACATGTCTAAATCACAAAACCTCAAACCTTCTGTTTTGGTCCGAATTTCTTAACAGCCCTTTTATGTTTTATAAATATAGTACATCTCATGAGGATTCCAAAATGATAAGAAACTCGAAAATCCGATTTATAACGAAGAAGATACGCTAGTTACGAGTTTACGACGCTAAATACTTTATAAAACAAATTTTATAAAAAGTTACTATTCATGGCAGAAACTTATACTTTGTAAACATCAATAATATGATAAAACTTTCAATTACGAGAACGTGTTCGAAAGAATCGCTAAAAACGGAGCTATAACGAATAAGATACGACAAAAACGGGTTTTACGTTAATTAAAAGTATAAAAACGATTAAATAGCTGTTATGAACAGTAAAAACACTATTCATCACAGAATCTCAAAAACCTAAAAATGTGATTTTATGATCACTCGTCTTAATACAAAAGCGTGGGCGTAAGAAACGCGAGAAACGGGCTTAAAACGACAAAGTTATGTCATTTTTACTAAAGGCGTAATTATAAACGTTTTTACTTTATAATTACGATTGCACTTAAACAAATAGATGGTGATATAGCTATATAGAGTATATATGTTATTAGTTATCAAAGTGCTATATTACTAGGGAATTTCATAATGAGGCTTCTTCGGATGGCGTATCGACGAGTTGTTGGATTTACGATTTAAAGTGTCCTAACTCCTCGTGCGTCATGTCATGACCTCTTAAATTATGATAGCCCGAACGATAGTACGATGATAACTATATAGGATTATATTCAGTTGTTGTTAGACAACATACTTGATTACTGATTCGACCTATATTAACTAGGTTGCATTCGAGCGTTAGCGTGACGCGTTTTTACTTGGGATATTTTGTTATCAGTTTACTCACTCAAGGTGAGTTCATAGCCCCATGTTTTACAATTATTAAATTACAAGTTTTTGGGGTGAGAAACATATGCATGTTTTACAAATTGGACGCAAGTGTACATTTTATCATGATTACGTTTTGCCTAAGTAGCGATAACCCACTATGCCCATGAATCATGAACTGTCAATTACTGGAATGTGAGCGCGAATGATTATAGATAGATCTATTTGGGATTGACCTCCCCGTTCGGGTGACTAGCTATCACTGGAAACGAACGTATATCATGTCGGATACTGGATGTTACGGGTTGAACATCATCACGGGCAATGTAGGCAATATTTATATATTGTATTCAATTATGTCGAGCTTCGGTGTCATGAGCTTAGGTAAACGTAATTACATTTTGTGATGTCTGCATCTGTTGCATTATCACTGAGAAAGTCTTGCGGTCCTGCATATACATTTACATAAACCTATGAAATTCACCAACTTTATGTTGACGTTTTTAAATGCAATGTTTTTCAGGAGGTCATAAGCACGAGGTGCGAAGGATACATTGGTGGTTATATTATGAAGTCATGCATTAAAGATTTAGTCGCATTACATTTTGTGTATCTGTTATGGGCTGGAAATCTTTGTAATAATAACAAGTAAACAAGTAAAGCTTCGGGCTTTTGTAACACATACTTTATTAAATCCAATGTATCAGTTTTAAACGACTTTTTGGTCGTTCTTATATTATCTTGTGTTATTGATCTGAGAAGTAACACGCCCCGGACCCTTATTCCGCTGCGACCCAATTTGGGGGTGTTACACTGGACCCGTCTAAGTGGAAGACATCACACACATTGAGGAAAACCAACACGCTCAAAACTGAGGGTCACCAGTCAGGTAGAAACCTCACAAGAAGACAAGCAGAATAGGTACATGCAAAAAATGACTAGGTCGGTCTTCATGTAACATTTTTCTAGGAAGAAACTGCACGGCTTAGCGATGAACAACAAGTCCTCAGGCCGCCTCCAAGCAGGCCATCTCAAGACAGCCAGGGTCGGGGAAGCTCAGGAGGATCGAGGGTACAATTAGGAGTAGATGACTTTACAACGCCATTCTCAAATGATTCAGCACAAGGGTACAACAAGGAGATGGATCACAATACATCCAGGTCACGCCAAACAAAATGGATTTCGTGGAACAAATGGCGAATGGAAGAAGGTTGGCTAGTTCCCAGGTAAACGCGTACCCAACTAATTATTCTTTTTTGTTTACCCACTCGCCTAGCAATCCTGCCACTTCACCACCCAGCACTACCTCTCAAGTTAACATAATCGTGAGCCCATCTCAGAGAGACACCCTGGTATCCCTACTTAATATGTCACTACAAGGTAATGATACACTGCACCCTCTCTTACTCACACACCTTCTGAGGAAGGTAACCAAGTTAGGCTACTCACTAAAGTACTCGTTGAGGTGAAACAGAACCGTCATTCTGATTCCTCAACCCCTTTAATCCTCTCAGGGCAATATCAATAGACATAGAAAAGTTTATCCAATAGATATTGGAATACTATTCTGACATACAATACGCCGTATCGATCAAGGAAGATATGGTGTATTTGTGCCTGCACTTCACAAGAAACCACGAAGAACAACGTCCAATACTCCGTATCCAGAAGACTTCTATACGCCGTATCTAAGATATAGCAATAAAATATTCTGGAAGATATTTAACGTGGTCCCTATTCCAAGAAACTTTCAATACGCCATATTGACCTCAACCAATACTGCGTATCGACCAAATTCCAGACAATATAAATAGAAGGCCTAAAAACGAGTCTTAGGTGTACTTGATCCTATTTTTGATACCCTAACCATAAAAGTCAATTTTCAGAAGACAAAAAGAGCAGAAGAGGTGAAGCAAAGCTACTAATTCCATAGGAAATACCTTGTAATCTCTTATACTGTAGAATATCTTAACACAAGTATGGATTGATTCACTTAGAGTTTTAGAGAGAGAAAGATGGTTGGATGAACACTTAGAGAGAGAAAGAAAGATGATAATATTAGCTTATTGAAAATGTGATAAATGAACAACCAACACCCTCTCCATGTGTGGAGAGGGTTTATATATGCCTTACAATGGATGGCTAAGGGCCTCTAGTGGGCTTATCCAAGGGCCTTTGGACCGGTTAGCTTTCTAACTTAACCATACAACTTACTACGAGATATGACTAACTATATTGGTAGTGACCGACACTTTTTCATATTTCTAACAATCTCCCCCTAAGGGAGGTCACTCTAATTTACAAAAATTTAAACTTAGCATACTATGCTTTCACTTCGGTCTTGAGCTCGTAGTCTTTAACTTCAATCATTAACTTGTGATTTGATGTAGTGATCATTGACTTTGGATTTGAGCTAGTTCTTTTGTCTTGACATGAATGTGATCTTTGAGCTTCTTGAAATCATCAACCAAGCATAATCTCATTTCGCCATCTTGTAAACTTTGCCATCTCGTGAACTTGTGACTTCTGGACCGACATGCTCATACCTTTCTTGATTTGATAATCTTGAAAAGCTTTAATAATGCATCTTTCTTGAATTTCTTTAACTTTAACACTTTGTCGCTTCAAGAAGGACGTATGGTATCAGGGTAGCAGAAATCTTGAAACATGTACTTGAGCTTTCATGATGTCTTTATATTTGTCGGTTGGGTATGAGCATGTGGCTATGAATCTTGTGAGTCAGCTGGAATCAGGTACCTCCATCACCATCTTTACATGTTCTTGAAATAAAATAGTTAGCAATAAAGCGGGGGGACGAATATGGCTTTGTCATTCGCCCGTGGTTGGTTGGAGTAACCTTCAAATCCGTGAGGATCGATCCGTGATCAGATAGATTCAATTTAAGAAGAATTTTCTTGACAGGATTTCCAGCTGTAGTGTTGAATCATTCTAACACAAATGTATTAGATTCATCTTACTCAGCATGTTCTCATTATCGGAACATCTCAAAGCAGACAGCAAGATATGAGTGAACCAACGAGTTACTATTTCACCGATTGAAATAAAAATTTGATTTGAAAATCAATAAGCTGATGTCTCACCGAGTATGAAGAGAGAAGGAGAAGGAGATTTGAGTGATCAAGCGAAGGAGGCGAGCGTGTGTCTGCTTGGTCTATAACTCGTGATTAAGTGTGTAGTGCCCGTCGTCCCGTATTCATATACATAGGGTCATATAAGTCAGGCAAATACATATTATTAAAATATACAGATGATGGTCTGAAATATGGAGTTGCTGGTCTTTTAGACCAACCAGCAGGATGTGGTCTATCAGCAGAATTGACTGCTGGTCTGTTTCTACTAGCAGCAGGATCAGATCCACCAGCAGTAACTGATGCTGGCGAATTCCTACTACCAGCAGGAACAGATGCTGCTTTAGATTTACAAGGGACAGAATCTACACAATTATAAAAGTCACAATCTTTAATCAAATGCAATTTACTGCCACAAACAAAACATTTCTTAACACGCACAAAATTGTTTTTACACACATTCCTATTGTTCATTCCACTTTTATTACAAATAATCCTAGGAGATTTCACATTCTCCGAACAAGAAAAACTAGGACTGCCAGTAGTGGAATTTGGGTCTTCAACATCAGACTCTGGCAAAGTCTGGATATCAACAGCAGGTGGGAAGTCTTTGGTCTTGGTCTTGAGGCTTGAATCACAGGATGTATGGGTCTCTGAGTCTGAAGACTTGTCACTGTTATCACAAGAGACAAAGTCATTAGATTCTGAAATAGTATCAGAAGTTTTGTTATCAGACTTTGAACCATAACTTACCTGTGTTTCCTCTATGTCAGACTGGTATGGGCTGGGCATATAAGTTCCAGTTATAGGAGGAGGAACAGCATGCATTTCCCCAGCCTTGACAAACCTTGAGTAAAGAGGTTTAACCTCCTTCTCAACAGGGTCTGAGTAAAAGACACTAGGTGTGGACAAATCAAACACTTCATCTACTCCAAAGTACTCTTGAAATCCTAGGCCAATTTTAGTTCTTGTAGACATAGAGCTATTTATCAATTTTTTTAAGTTCTTGGAAGATTCCTTCCTTCTTTCAAATTCTAGCTAATAGTCTCTATCAAAACTATGACTTCCCATTCTTTCTTTTCTTTTGTGCCGGATCATGTAATTTTTCATATAGCTTCACTGTGTTTAGTGGTGTTTCTAATTAGCAGATAAAATCCTAATCTTTTCTTTCTAAAGCCATCTGATTCTTATGTACCAATCTTTTTTGATTCGAAAAGTTTTAAAACGCATGCTGATAGCCTGAACTTTAATGTAACAATCATAATACAGACTTATCAAGGTTATTATACATAGTATTAAGATCATTAATTTAGAATCACAACCATGGGACAATTTTGTAGCCTTAGAGAAATTCCATCATAGCAACCAACAGCATTAAGAAATATTACACCACTATTATCAGCAAGAAGTCCGACCATCATCCCATGATACTTAGCAACCTCATCAGTCTTGTTTTCTTTCTGCAGCATGATCTCTGACCAAATTCCACCATGGAAATCAACAGATAACAAAGGCTTTTGTTCGTGCCTGTCTAAACTTCTGTGACCTTAAATAGCAAATTACCTGCCTTATCATCAACTCTTCACATTACCTCCCGAGCACAAATTCCCAATTGAAGAATTGTAGCATCTAACCTTCCTTCTGTCAAATAAGCAGCTGCTGATTTTGATTCATCTTTCGTCCCCTTCCTTCTCAAACCTTTAATCCCAAAGAGAGCAAAGCCATTTGGCCACATTAATCCATTTCTTTCCATCATCCAACATCAACCTGTCAAAGTCTTCATAGATCATATCTTAATCTTGTTTTCATTTCGCAGCAACAAAATAATGCAGACACATTCCCATTAACGTTAATAGAACGAACCAGAAGTCCTGAGAATACTGATGAAACAATACGCTGCTGATCGAGAAAAATTAGGCGTTTTGAGCCAGAACAAGCAGTTCCATGAAAGCATAATGATGAAGCAGCAAGCAACTTTCACACCATACGATACCCAATCTGACATCAAGTTCAAGTAGCGCTTAGATTGTATACAGGCATCAAAACTCATTGACCAAGGGGCCACCTCATGTTTTAATGCGCAAAGCAACTTGCGACCACGAAGAAGGAAGGCTCTTAGAAACTTCAGTTGATGTCATCATTGTCTGCCTGCTGCACTTATTCAACTCGACTCATAATCTTCTGAAATTCTGTCATAACCCTTATGTAGGCTCTTCTACTTCTTCACAGAGAATTCTGCAAACTGCTGTGTTAAGCATAGTCCTTTCTTCATCTTCTTTCGATTCTTCATTCCAACCAAACCTAGCCATGATCTGGCCACCAAATTTCCCTTGCATCATCATAATGAAGAAAATCAGCATATGGATCTTCAGGTAGAGCCTGAAGTCAACAAGGTTTCTCACCTTATTTTCCCTTTGAACAGCAACAAGTTCCATCAAGAGAAACAGGAGATGAACAATTGTATTCCTTTTGCATCTTTTCCCAACCTCTTTGTTTTCCCCTGCAGAAACAATCCTTCCAAAGAATATGATCAGCATTCTGTAACCATACTCCATCTACAAAGCCCATACTCAAATTTTTCCTTACTCTAAGATAAGAAATTTGCATAGTTGCATAGATGAGTGCTGTTTGTGAACTGATGAAAACTGTTGTACTGACTTAATAAAGGTACTACTACTGCTGACCAGAATCGTGTGGTTTGATATGTTGAGTGTGAACAGCATTAGTGAAAATTAGGCATTGGTGTATGGTTCAGTCATGAAGGTGATCATCTTGAATGAATGAAGGTGAAGCAGATGGATTAGCATGAAGGTATCTCTTGAGTGAATGATGTGAAGCTGATGAATTAGGGATAGGATAGACTAAAGGGATGACCTGAGAAGGTATATAGCATGGTTTTCTGACAAAATTAAGATTAGAAGAAAACAAGGTTTTGATGTGGTTATCTAAACGTAATTCTTCTATAACAGAGGCTCCTCTCCAGGCTCTGATACCACTAGTAAAGTCTAGAACTAGATAAACTTCTAGCCTTGAGAATTATAGTTCTTATGTAATCACAAGCACATACTTGGGAGACTCTAGCAAAATGTGTTTAGGGCGGAAACTAAACGAATTTAATAAAGAAGAACGAACAAAAAGAACAACGATCCACTAAGGATCTTTCTATTATAATAAATTGATTTTGGTCTTTTTACAATCGGTGTCGATCCCCTAATGCTAAGGTTTTCTTTTATGAGAAGAACCCTAGTAATTGTAACAAGAAAACTAAAATTCGTAAGAGATATGCATCAATAATCAATCTCTTCCTAATATATCTCATTCCTATCTTATATAGATAATACTAGAATATAACTATAAATCCTTAAAAACATTAATTTACGTCAAAAATAACAGATCAGACGGCAGATACAATCTCTGTCAGCAAGGAACGATAACTTACAGATAAACTTAACAGCAAGATTCTATCTCTGTCAGCAGGAACGAGAACATGTCCAGCAGAAACATAATCAGCACAGCAGACACCATGTATACATTAATTACGTCTATAAATAACAGTCAGCAGATTCTATCTCTGTCAGCAGGAACGAAGAACAGACAGCAGAAACATAAATCAATCACGTGATTCTTTAATCAACTTTTCGATCACATGTGGGGTAAAGTTAGACACTTCCTCGGGTAGAATCTGAGGCAGCTAATCTTTTACTTACTCTTTTATTCTTGTCATGAGAGACTCTGAAAGGAAGTTCATGAATTCTTCTCTGGTTTCTCCCAACCTTGTGTCTGTTCATCAACTAAAGTTGTCACTTGAGTGTGTAGAGGGTCCTTTTTAAGTTTAGCCACTTCTTTTTCCAATGTTGTGATTCTATCATTGAATCGAAAGACTGATGCGAAGCCAGGAAGTGTTGATAGAGGATTTGTAGTTTCAATTGTCGGCGGTGGAGTGGGTGTTATTAGTATTGGTGGATGAGTGAAGGTTTGTGATGATTGAGGAATGTTTGTGTATACAAGTGATGATTCTGTGATAACAGAAACTGGTATTGTAAGAAGAGTGGGTGCCTGAGTTCTCGGGACTTCATGGTGGACATGAACATCTAGTGGAGAAACTATTTCAGCATCAGTTTGAGGAATATCAGAAAAATTTAGGAATTTTGATGCCAAGTCGGATGAGCGAGAAGAACTAGTAACAGGAACTCCAGTCTTCTTCGTAACAGTATTAATTGTCACATGAGCATCGTCAACAACTTGTTCTTGAGTAGTCTCTAAATATTCATTCCCTTGTTGAGCTTCATTCATTTCAACATCAGCGCCTTCACCTTGAACAACCTCTTTACCAGTCTGAGTAGGCTCTTTCAATCTTGCGTCTACATCATCATCAAATTGGTCGATAGTATCATACATTCCCTTATCTTTATCACTTTCAAACTCATCATCTTCAGATTCATTTTCTTGATCAATTTACTCCTCTTCTTGATTATCATCATCAAATTCTTCATCTTGCTCTGAATCAGATTCTTGCTCTTCACTTTCATTCTCCTGTCCACTGCCTTTATCACTTGCCTCTTGTTCGTTGTTGCTGTCGTCTTCATCATTACCCCAAGACTCAGATTCACTCTCAGTAGAGTCATCTTCTGTCACATCGAGAACCCCTGGTTTATCACTAGTTCCTTCACTTGTGACGGTAGGAGTGATCTTTTCAACACTTTAAGGTTTTTCAGCACCTGTACCCGAACCACTAGGATGCGTCTTGTGAAAGTCCCTTAAGCTCTTCTTTCTCACTTCTTTCAGTTGAGCCTTTTCAGTCAAAGCTACTTTAGATAGCAGCTCAATTCCTTTACCATGAGCAACATCCACCTTTTCTTTTTCATTTCCTTTAGACTTTGTTTCCATCGGAGGCTCTCTGATGACGATACCTGTTGCTGGCTTAGTTGAAGACTTCTTGACAGATCTCTTGATTCGTTTGCCTTTTATGACAGGTTCTTCATCTACAGGGACTAGATCACTGTCCTTCTTAGTTGGAGAGGCTTTCTTGAATTTTCTAGCAATCTTGGGAGGTATAACACCTGTAGCATAGCCACGATAAGTCTTGTAAGCCTTGGATTCCTTCATCTCAGGACTGGTCAAACATTCAGGAAGAATAGCTCTATAGATCTGAGACGATTCTTTCGCAGAGACAAATCTTAAGGAGTTAATTATGTAGTCATCTTTGGAGGTGTGCATCCTAATTTTGTTTCTCCAGGAGAGTGACTTTTCTTGAATAAGAAAATGGTGAATGATAACTTTGGTGAAACGAGCGTAGTACATCTTTTCTTGCTTCTTGTAGACTTTGTTTTCAATCTGGTAGATGAAGTCTTCCCAGAGTAATTCTACATAGTCCACATTTTCTAATGGAACATACCCCAAAGGATTTGAGCGCTAAAGAGACGAAGCTTGTCAAGACCACTAGTCTTTCCAGATAAACTCTGGTTGATAAGAGCAGCAAAAGTTCTCCAGTGTTGATGCATCTGATCGACAACAACATCATTGAGTGAGTTGATCTCCCTAGTATGACCGAGTTCTCTTAAGAAAGACACAGTGTCTTCTTCAGAAGGAAGGGGATCAAATTCTCTACCCTGTACTCTTGGGAAAATCTGAAAGATATCTCTGAAGACTTCTAAAGTAAGCTTGAAACGTTTCTTCTTGTCAATCTTGATTCTGTAGAAGGTGTCATGCTTGTATACGGAATTCCAGAACTGGTGCATGTACACTTCAGGGACATCCGTAGTGATGAGAAATGCAGGATAACATGGAATGAGAGCGATAGCATCCAGAACGACTTGAAATGTTGGTTCTCTTAGTGTCAACCCACGAGGGATTCTTCCATTGCATTTTCCGATATCAATTCTGTTTTCTTTGGGAACAAGCTCAAGATCAAGCTTGGTTTGTTGAGCAGTGATGGAAGACATGATTCTGCTAAGATTTGTCACATACAGTTCATATACAAACATATATATATATATAGAACAGATAGACAATTTAGACCATGATGCACGATTATTGATGCAGGACAGGATTTACAATAGGGGATAGGCAAAAATAAATACAAGGCAACAAATTAATACACGTGTATACAATGCAAAGAACTAATACACATGCAAACAATATAGAGAACTAGTACACATACACACAGGATAAGCACACATACATATATATCACTTTAACTATAGGGAAATTATTGAATTCAAGGCAATCACAAAGGATTTCTAAGGAAAATTAGACCTACATTAATCACTAAGTGACATGATAGGGATTAATTAAACTTAGACTAGGTTATTAGATTGGATTACCAAGGTAACAAGATTAGTTCTACAAGGAAAAATCAAGCATAGTTCGCCTATAGGGAGTGTATAAATCGCCTGTGTTAAGCACCTTCGTATAGTTCACCTGTGTTAATCACTTATGTATAGTTCGCCTGTAAAAATTTTCATGTATAATTCGCCTTTACAAAAGTGTATTGTTCGCCTGAGTAATCTTGAACGTATAGTTTGCCTATTTTAAAGTTGAACGTATAGTTCGCCTGTTATAAGTGTGGGTATAGTTCGCTTGTGTAAAATGAACGTATTGTTCGCCTGTGTAAATAGGTTTATGTACAGTTCGCCTATGTAAAAAATTTCCCAAACATTTTAACCTTTTTAAGCCATAATATCTTGCATTTCATGATCACTTAGCATCAAAGAATCATTCTAACATTTTTAACACATGGATTTACCACAAACATCTTGATTTAAGTCATATTCGACCCATATGAACATGAAGCCCAAAAATATTCAAGATTTTTCATACAAACATGTTAAATGACACTTAAATGCACACAAACATTCATTATAACAATTCTAAACCCAAACCCACAAACTTTTTCAAGTTTTTACCCACTTTCACTTATTTAGACATTCAAGAATCAATCAATACCCACGAAGGAGTTAACCCCATTAAAAATTGTTAAAGGTGCAACAACTAGACCCCTATAGGACCAAAACCCCTAACCCAATTTAAGATTCCATACACTTTTTGAAGGTGATGTAATTTAAATCGACTTTTAGGGTTTTTCGATCATAAAATTCATGATTAGGTCCTTTTTGGCGGGGTAAGGGGGGTGGTTAAGGTACGTTATGGGGTGAGAGTTTTTTAAAAGTAATCTTTGGAAAAGATGCAAAACTGGCCCTCCATCTTTCTTTCTATTTCATTTCATTTAAGCCGAAAAATTCAGTTATAAAAGAGGTTTGGAAAATGACAAATATGGTCCCTGCGTTTGTATAACAAAAGAATAAAGAGGGTTTTGGTAAATTGCAAAAATGGTCACTCTAGTTTATAACTAAAAGAATAAAGAAAGGTTTTGGACAATTACAAAAACAGTCCTTGGCTTTTAAAATTGTAAAAGAAATGCCAATTGGCAGTTTTAGTCCCTCTCTTTATTTCACCATTTTTCTTTTATAAAACACTTTAAAAAATGACAGTTCTAGTCCCTAAGGTTTATAAAAATTGTTTCTGGGCCAGTAATGGGCTTGGGTTTTGTGTTGGGCTTTTGGGCTTGTATTGGGCCCACTGGGTTTGGTTATTGGGCTTTTTCAAGCCCAATAAGGTTATGAAGTGGGTTTTGTGTGTACAATGGCTGAGATTGGCTGTAACTGGGCTAGGATTGGGCCTTCAAAGTCTTCACAGTCTTTGTCAATTGCACACAAATGGGCTGTTGTAATTGATTGAGGGCCCATTTGGTCTTCACAGTCTTCATAATTATACTATTGGGCTTTCCCGGCCCATCAGATGGGTTGAGATTGCATCCAATTAGTATTCTTCAGTTCCGGCTCCGGTTTGACTGCTGATTCATCAGTATTGACTCTGACTTTGACATTTTTGGACTTGGCTTGATTTTGCTCAGTCTTTTCCCTTACAATGCTCAGTTTGTATTTTGGCTTGGTTTTCTGTCTTTTTGATGAATTATCCAATTCCTGCACAATTACAAATTGCAAAACAAACATATATTTGGCAGTTTTTGTTTGTTTTTGGTCATTTAAGCTCGTTTTTAGAGGTAAAAGATATGTGTAATTAAGCACTTATCAAGCATCGTCAACAAATTGTTCTTGAGTTGTCACTAAATTTTCATTCCCTTGTTGAGCTTCATTCATTTCAACATCAGCACCTTCACCTTGAACAACCTCTTTACCAGTCTGAGTGGGCTCTTCCAATCTTGCGTCTACATCATCATCAAATTAGTCGATAACATCATCCTCATTATCTTCGATCACTTTAATCTCATCATCTTCAGATTCATTTTCTTGATCAACTTCCTCCTCTTCTTGATTATCATCATCAGATTCTTCATCTTGCTCTGAATCAGATTCTTGCTCTTCACTTTCATTCTCCTGTCTACTACCTTCATCATTTGCCTCTTGTTCGTTGTTGCTATCGTCTTCATCATTACCCCAAGACTCAGATTCACTCTTAGTAGAGTCATCTTCTATCACATCGGGAACCCCTAGTTTATCACTAGTTTCTTCACTTGTGACGGTAGGAGTGATATTTTCAACACTTGGAGGTTTTTTGGCACCTGTACCAGAACCACTAGGATATGTCTTGTGAAAGTCCCTTAAGCTCTTCTTTCTCACTTCTTTTAGCTGAGCCTTTTCAGTTAAAGCTACTTCAGATAGCAGCTCAATTCCTTTAACACGAGCAACATCCACCATTTCCTTTTCCTTTCCTTTAGACTTTGTTTCCACCGAAGGCTCTCTGATGACGATACCTATTGCTGGCTTAGTTGAAGACTTCTTGACTGATCTCTTAACTCGTTTGCCTTTTCTGATAGGTTCTTCATCTACAGGGACTAAATCACTGTCCTTCTTAGTTGGAGAGGCTTTCTCTGTCATTTTCTAGCGATCTTGGGAGGTACTTCACCTGTAGCATAGCCAATATAAGTCTTGTACGCTTTACTTTCCTTCATTGTTGGACTTGTCAAACATTCAGGAAGAATAGCTCCAAAGATCTGAGAAGATTCTTTTGCAGAGACAAATCTCAAGGAGTTAATTAAGTAGTCATCTTTGGAGGTGTGACATCCAAATTTTTTTCTCTAGGTATTGTGACTTTTCTTGATAAGAAAGTGTGTGATATGATAACTTTGGTGTGAAACAGAGGGTAGGAAATCTTTTCTTGCTTTTTGTACTCTATTTTCAATCTGGTAGATGAAGTCTTCCCAAAGTAATTCCACATAGTCTACATTTTTCTGATGGAACATACCCCAAAGGATTTGAGCTCTAGAAAGACGAAGCTTGTCAAGACCACTAGTCTTTCCAGATAAACTCCTCGAGTTGATAAGTGCAACAAAAGTCTCTGAGTTGATGCATCTGGTATCAACAATCAACATCACTTGAGTGGATTAATATCACCAGTATGAGCCGAGTTATCTTAATAAAGACAACAGTGTCTTCTTACAAGGAAGGGCGTATCAAATTCTTTACCTATGTACTCTTAGGAAAATCTGGAAAGGATATCTCTGATGACTTCCAAGTAAGCTTGATTCATTCTTCTTATCAATCTTGAATCTGTACAAGGTGTCATGCTTGTACATAGAATTCTAGAACTGGTGCATGTACACTTCAGGGACATCCGCAGTGATGAGAAATACAAGATAGCATGGAGTGAGAGCGATAGCATCCAGAACGACTTGAAATGTTGGTTCTCTTGGTGTCAACCCGCGAGGGATTCTTCCATTGCATTTTCTGATATCAATTTTGTTTTCTTTAGAACAAAGCTCAAGTTCAGCTTGAATTTGATTCGAGTAGTGATTGGAAGACATGATCTGCTAAGATTTGTCAACATAAAAGTTCATTTACAACCAACATATATATGGAACAGATAGACAATTTAGAACAAGATGCACGATTAGTGATGCAGGACAAGATTTACAATAGGGGATAGGCAAACAATTATGAGGCAACAAATTAATACATGAGCACACAATGCAAAGACCTAACACACATGTAAACAGGAGACACACATACTCATATACCACTTTATCTATAGACCAACTAATGAAATCAAGGCAATCACTAAAGATTTCTAAGGATATAAATTACACCTAATTTATCTCTATAGTGTTAAGATTGGGATAAATTATACTTAGGTTTAGGATAGGACTTGGTAGTACAAGATCTTCGAGATATAGATCGTCAAGAAAAAAATCAAGTATAGTTTGCCTATAGTGTGTATAATTCGCCTTTGTAAACACCTTATGTATAGTTCGCCTGAGTAAACACCTTCGTATAGTTCGCCTGAGTTAATTACCTAAGTATAATTCGCCTGTGTTAACATCCTAGGTATAGTTCGCCTGTTAAAACCTTCATGTATAGTTCGCCTACATAGTTGTGTATTGTTCGCCTGTGTATTTTTGAACGTTTTATAGTTTACTGTGTTATTTTAAAAGTATAGTTCGCCTGTTCAATATTCTTGTATAGTTCGCCTGAATCAATTCTTAAATATTGTTCGCCTGGTTAAATATGTCTGTGTATTGTCCGCTCCTGACCAAATTTTTTTGGTCTAACATATTTTACATTTTAGGCATCCAAATACAAGTTATAACACAAACTTATAACATCAAACTTAGCATTCGTACAACATTATCACACTCAAAATCATCCATAACTAATCTTGATTTAAGCTTTGTTCGACCCAAGTATGATATGAAAAACCCAATCTATTCAAGAAACATCTTACAAGCAGGTTTACTGACACACAAATGCCTCTAAATCATTCATTATACAGTTATAACTAAATCCATAAAGTTTTTCATGTTTTTTACCCATGTTTCAACAATTTTGATTAAGGAATCGCTCGTATCATATGAATGAGTTGTCCCCATTAAAAAACTCGTTATGGGTACAATATTGACCTATTAAAGTACCAAAAACCCCTCATTTTCAATTTAACTTTTCAGACACTTTTAAGTGGTGAAAAATTATGGTCGGATTTTAGGGTTTTTCGGAGCACAATTCCAAGGTTTTGGTTAGGTTGTATGGATTATAATCTTTATTACACGGTACCTTAGGCTTTAAAACGAGTTGAGCAGATTCTTGTAAGTCTTGTAGATTAACAATGGAGGAAAAGTTGGTGTGAGTTTGTTTCGAGTGTTGAACAAGAGCGGAAGGGGGTTTTAGTTTTATATCCTTTTTGGTTTTGACTGAATTGCTCCCCTAGGGTTTGTATGGAGTTTTATTTTTTTTCAAACTTTTCCTTATAGGCAAACTAGTTGCCTTATTTGTAATCACTAGCCCCTTAGTTTAGCCGTCAAGATAAATGAACAGTTTGCAGTTAAGCACCAACATGTTTAAACATATTCTCAAACTAAGCCTCTATTAAGTTGACCAGTTATCTCAACTCCCCGTTTATCTATTCACCGACACATTAAATCTTTTCTGATTGGGACACACCTTATTATTTGAGATGATGACTTTAACATGTTTATCCCCCAAATAATGACCCGTTTTCTATTAAAAGAGTTGTAGTCATTATTTGATGTTCAAAATTTAGATAAAAATATGATCTGTTGAATCTGATAGGATGTTATTTTATATTTTTTTGAAACTCACACCTATGGAAAATGGATTTCTCTTATTTTGACAATAAGGCCATAAACGTACAATTACGGATATAAGAAGCACGGGTTGGGAGAGAAAGTAATCAAAAGCCTCTTGAATGAATATATGTAATTCTTCCGAGAAATATTAAATTTACGTTGTGAGGTCAAGTTGTCTTTTTGACGACATATCTTGACTTGAAGATTGTGAAGGGTTACTTATCGGTAATAATATGCAAGCAATTTTGCTGGTTTGAAGGCTTTGAAACTTGCTCGAACTTCATTGTACGATTAGTATCATTATTAAATGACATATCTAAGGCCGTAAATGTTATGATTTTTCAGACAGAATGCAGAGATAATATTTTATATTTTTCTGATTTTTAAATTTTTTTTTTGTTTTTGTATATTTTATAAAAGGAAATCCTTTGGGATTTTTATGTTTTCATATGTACATATATACAGGATATGAGTTACCACCATCACTCGTCCGTTTCCTCTGCCAGACGTTTCAACGTTTCTGGAGACATGCTTTTCATACCAAGCTTATCGATCAAGAAGTTAAATCTCTCTCAAGGCAAAGGTTTAGTAAAGATGTCAGCCAGTTGGTATTCAGTCCAGATAAAGTATAGCTCCACAATTCCATTCTCCACTTGCTCCTTTATGAAATGGTAGCTAATATCGATGTGCTTAGCTCTTGAATGTTGAACATTGTTGCAGCATAAAGCAATCGCACTCTTGTTGTCATAGTACAGAGGAATCTTATTGAATTTAAAACCATAGTCTGTTAGTTGTGAACGCATCCATAGGATTTTTGAGCAATATCCAGACAAGGCAATATATTCAGCCTCTGTACTCGAGATAGTAGTGCTCTTTTGTTTCTTTGACGACCAGCTAACAAGTTTATCACCTAAGAATTGAGTGCTTCCCGATGTACTACGTCTAGTGTCCTGACACCACGCGTGATCGGCATCTGCATAAGCTGTGAGAGACATATCGGTATCCTTCGAGTACCATATACCCATGGGAATGGTTCTGTTAAGGTATCAAAAGATACGTTTCACCGCTTGTAAGTGCTTTTCGGTAGGCTTAGCCTGATACCGGGCACATAAGCAGACAACATAGTTAAGGTCAGGTCTACTAGATGTAAGATACATTAAGGATCCAATCATGCCACGGTAAAGTGTAGCATCAACTGGTTGCCCCTATAGATCTTCATCCAATTTCTTATTTTCAATCATGGGTGTGTCGACAGAATCAGTAGAATGTAACCCATATTTTTTAACAATTTCAGAAGCATATTTAGATTGGTTTATAAAGATGCCTCTTGGACTTTGAGATATTTGTAATCCTAAAAAGAATGACATTTTCCCCCATCATCGACATCTTGAACTTATTGGTCATCTAATTAGCAAACTCATCACACATGGCAATATTAGTTGATGCAAATATTATATTGTCAACATGAATTTATACCAGTAATATGTTATTTCCAGCATGTCGTGTGAAGAGTGTTGGATCAACTGCACCTTTGCAGAATTGTTGAGAGATGAGGAAGCTTGACAGCATATCATACCATACACGTGGTGCTTGTTTTAGACCGTAAAGTGCCTTTTTGAGCTTGTACACATGCGATGGGTTGTCCTGATCAACAAATCCTTCTGGTTGAGAAATGTAGACCCCTTATTTGAGCTCGCCATTCAAGAAAGCCCTTTTGACGTCCATTTGGTAGATTGTCATATTCTTGTGAGTGGCATTTGCTACGAAGATACGAATGGCCTCAGTTCTAGCAACTGGTACAAATGATTCCTCGAAATCGATTCCTTCTTCTTGTTTGAATCCTTGAGCAACGAGTCTAGTCTTATTCTTTAGTACCCAGCCAAATTCATTTGTCTTGACCTTATAAATCCATTTCAGCTTGATCAAGAATACTTTATCTAGACACGACACCAATTCCTAAACTTTAAGTCTTTCAAATTCATGAATTTCTTCTTGCATTGCATCAATCCATGATGGTTTGGTCATTGCTTGATTGAAGTTCTTTGGTTCTACTGAAGTTAGGAAGGCATCAAAATAACACCACATGGCATCAGTTTCAAGTTGCTTCCTTATAGATACAGAGCGAGAAGGATCACCGATCATGTTTACTATAGGATGATCCTTAGTCCATCTACCAAGGTGTTCGAATAGAGTGTGGAGTTGTCTTATATTAGATGATGATCCTTGAGATGTTGAGTCTTCCTGAGGAGATTCATTAAGTGGATCATCATGAAATGTTGGTGTTTTTTGTAAGTCTTCAAAATCTTGAGAAATGATTAAAGACTGTTCATGCTCTTGTGATGAAGGAATACTTGTTAAAGGAGCATCCTGATCAACGGAAGTTGACACAGGAGAATCATCTAATACTTCAGCTCTTGGAGCAGCAGCTTCTTAAACTAGAGAAATAGCAATTGGTGGAGGGTTAAAGTATTCATCGAACATTGGTTGAAACAAACGATCCCAATCATCTCTTATTGGTGGCATGCAAGGTTGTTGAGAAACAAGGTTTGAACCGAGTCATGTACTGGATGTAGCAAGAGTCATTCCTTGAAGCCCGGGCCCTGAACTGAATTTTTCAGAAGCCAATGTTGTTAGCTCATCGAACGTCACATAAATTATTTCAGTAATTATCTGGGTTCTTCTGTTGTAGATTCTGAACGCTTTCTTTACAGGCGTGTGACTAACAAAAATCCAAATGTCTGCTTTTACATCAAATTTACCTAGATCCTCATGGTCATTGGTAAGATAGCAAAGTGAACCAAAGACATGAAAGAATGATAAGTCTGGTTTCTTGTCTTGCATAAGCTCGTATAGAGTTTTGTTATATCTAAGGCGTATCAAAGAACGGTTTTGGGTGTAACAAGCAGTATTGATAGCTTCGGCCTAGAGAAATAATGAAGCTTTAGAAAATATCAGCATAGTTCGAGCAGCTTCTACAAGAGTCCGATTTCACCTTTTGACAACACCGTTCTGCTGAGGAGTGTGAGCTATAGAAGTTTGATGCGTGATGCCAACATTTTCATACCATTCACGAAGTGTCTAATTGACATATTCGGTTCCATTATCTGTTCGAACATTCTAGACTGTGGCATTCAAATGAACTTGTATGTTTTAATACATTTGATGATGGCCACAGGAGCTTCATCTTTTGTCTTCAAAAATCTGACCTAGGTAAATCTTGAGTAATCGTCGACTATCACTAAGATATACATTTTCCCGTTAATACTAGCCACACGCATCGGGCTACACAAATCCATATGCAAACGATATAGTTTCTCTTGGTTAGTGTCTTTAGCTTTTGGTTGATGAGAGGATTTTTTGCTTTTCCCTAATGCACATGCTGAACACAAATGATCTTTCTGAAATTTAAGTCTTGGAATTCCTCGTGCAAGACCATATTTAGCTGGCTTGTTCAAAGTACCGAAGTTGAGATGAGATAATTATTGATGCCATAATCAGCTCTTAGTCTTTAACGCTTTGGATAGAAGACAGATCAGAGATGATTTAAGCATGTCATCAAGAGAAATTATGTACAAATTTGTGTCTCGAGACATTCAAAGTACCGAAGTTGAGATGAGATAATTGTCGGTGCCATAATCAGCTCTTAGTCTTTGATGCTTTGGATAAAAGACAGATAGGAGATGATTTAAGCATGTCATCAAGAAAATTGTGTAAAAATTTGTGTCTCGGGACCCTAAAAGTAGATCAACACCTTCTAAATTGCGAATAAAGAAAGTGTTTTTCTGAAATGCAACTTTAAGATCCGCATCACAAAATTGGCCAACAGAAAACAAGTTATGTTCAGGTCCCTCAACATAGTATACCCTTGAGATAATAATGTTTCCCAGCTGATAGTCACCATACCTCATAATCCTTGCAATTTGGTCATTCTCGAATCTAACAGTACCCAGAAATTTACTGACAAAGTTCATAAGCAGAGAGCGATTCCCTGTCATGTGTTTCGAACATCTGGAGTCCAGATATCATAGTACAATCTAGAAAACCTATCATGATAAGAGAAGAAGACAATGGAATTTCTGTTGCAGTGGATCCCCAAATTTGATTGGGTTCCGAGTGGTTAGCATTCTTATATTCTACAATCTTAGCTATTTTACTCAAACCTATGTTTTCAACATTTTTGGGTTTCCTGCTATAGACTTTTATCTCTGGTTTTTGTATTTCATCTGAGTGGGAAGTGGTTTGCTTAGGAGGCACTACGTTAGTTGAGGTGAACCTAGTTAAAGGGCACGAGTTACCAACTATAGTGAAGTCTTGAGGTGATGATACTACAACTTGTGGAATTACTTGATGGAACAGTTGGGGTTTATGATTCATTTGAGACTGCAAATGTTTGTGATGGGTGGAATGGATGAATGATTTGAATTGAGTTTGTGATGGGATAATGAGATGTGTAAATGATTAGGTTGAATTGTTCCATGTTGTGATGGTAAAAATTGTCGTTGAAGTTGAGGATTATTGTAATAAGACTGATAAGTAGTTGAAGTGAGGTGGTGTCATCTGCTGATTTGCAACGAATGCAAGTGGATCTTGATTGCGTTCACGCATAATACGGACTTCATTTGCATGGAGTTCGTGTTGTTCAAGATATGCATGAAGTTGATCAAAGTTGGAGGTATGCAAATCTTTAACTAGCTTGACATCAGTCACAAACTTACTCCATTCAGGTGGAAGACTGTTTAAGAACTTGGTATTAACTTGAAATTGCTCCATTTTCATCTTGTAGATGTTCATGTCATTGATCAGCTGAGTAAATCGCAAGTAATACGTATGAAGTGATTCCCCCTTGATGTGAGTAAACTTATCAAATGCATCATACAGCTTACACTCTCTTTCCTGCTTTGTCAAAGATGTACCTTGCATCAGTAATTGAACTCTCTCCCATAAATCTTTAGCAACTCTGTGATGATTCACAAGTGAATAGATATCAGCAGGAAGACCTTGAAGAATGATATTGGTAGCTTTCATATCACAATCAGCTTGAATTTTCTCAGCAGCAGATAATTCAACATATTTCTTTGTTCTGATCACACCATTCTCTTCAACCGTAGGCCAAATGAGAGGACCATTTTCAACTGATTCAAGTATCATTCTTTCGTGTTCTCTATTTTGCATGTATAATTCCATTCGAATTTTCCAAGAATCATACAGGTCTTTATCCAACATGGGTGGACGATTGTCAGCACCGAAGAGTATCATGTACTCAGCAAGAGTATTCTTTTGTCCAAGTGAAATAATTAAATCCATTTTAATGTGATAAGACTAAAATGATCGAACAGTGATTAGAGGTTGTTGTGTTAAAGTGAGTTTTGATTAATGAAGTTGAGTCTTTTGGAATACACGGGATTTTACAATTCTTGATAAAACCAGAAAATTAAGTTTTCCATGGGATTTTACAAATCAAAGAACAACCATATAATTCTTCTAATGAACGTGTATAGTTCTCCCTTGTAAAGCGTATAATTCTCCCAAGAAAATTACGTATAAACAGCCTTAACAAAGTATCACGTATAAATCTCCTATTGATAATTACGAGTATAAGTCGCTTGAGCAAACACTCACGTATAAATCGCCTGAGCAAACACACACGTATAAATCGCCTGAGTAAACGCACACGTATAAATCGCCTGAGTAAACGCACACGTATAAATTGCCTGAGCAAACACACATGTATAAATCGCCTTTGCACACTTTTCGTATAAATCGGCTAAGCAAATCAATTGTGTATAAATCGCCTGAGCAACTCAATCGTGTATAAATCGCCTAAGCAACTCAACTCGTATAAATCGCCTATGTTAAGAAAACTGTATAAATCGCCTATATAACCAAACATGTAGAATTCACCTGTAGAGTTGTATAAATCGCCCAATACACTACGAAACTCAAAAACCAAAAATCTTAAAAAGACTCAATTTTTGACGTTTTGACCCGATTTTTCTTGTACTTCTTACCTATCTAAGACTATTAAAACCTTAAAAACACAAACTTTAATGTTTTTGACACGAAAAAATTGAAATCAAGATTCTTAGTACAAAACCCTCTTTTTAACCAAAAAGATGATATTTTTTTATGGTTTTTGAAAGATTTTCTTGTACTTCTAGTCTAAACTAAGATAAATAAGAAAGAAAGTTTCAAGCTTTATGGTTTTTAAACCCCCAAAAGGTGAAGACCTTTTGATGGATTCGAACCAAAGACACGAATAAAAAGGGTATATAAAACGCAAACAAAACCTTCACAAACACCCCCATGGTTCTTGATACTAATTGTAGAATATCTTAACAAAAGTATGGATTGATTCACTTAGAGTTTTAGAGAGAGAAAGATGGTTAGATGAACACTTAGAGAGAAAAAGAAAAATGATAATATTATCTTAGTGAAAGTGTGACAAATGAACAACCAACACCCTCTCCATGTGTGGAGAGGGTTTATATATGCCTACCATAACCGGCCATAGGCTTGTGTTATGGGCTTACTATGTATCTTTGGCCCGGTTAGCTTCCTAACTATTACATAAAATTGTCTAACTATTACAAAGGCTCGTGAGATCGATAATGATCGTCACTTCACTAAAAACTAAATTCCTAACAAAGAACTTTTTCTTAAAAATGATCGACTCTTGGAACTAATCATTTCCCAAGATATTGTGCATACTGCTATAAATTCTATAGCTGCCATGATTGATTATCAAAAAATGGAGAAGAGTTTTGTAGATAAGTATAATGAGTCTTTAGAACTTAAGCCTGAGCTTTAGAAGAAGAATGAAATGGTTGAAAAGGTTGTTTTTCAGTAACTTTCAAATAAATACTCACAACTTGAACAACATTACATTTCTCTTAAAATTGCCACGCAACAAAGTCAAGAAAATTTTCAAAACAACAGACCTTGTCAAAACCAGGATGTTCTTGAATTTAAGGAATTTTTTGCAATTAACAATTTGAAAGCTCAGCTGCAAGAGAAAGACACAACAATCAGCAACCTAAAAAAGCACATAGCTGATCTGGAAGAAAAATATGTTGTTGATTATAGTAAATCTATGAATAATTCAAAAGTAATTGCCCATGGAATGTATAAAATAGATTTGCAACCTCTTCCCTCTATTCTTAGGAAAAACAAGGAAGTTCATGAAGATTACTTGAAAATAACAAAAGAACATAGTGACACACTCCGTGGAATCGTAGAGTATGCTAGAGCTTTAGAACCATCTAATAATGCTTTAGATTTTGCCTGTCAGTATACCTAACGCATTCAGGTGTTTCTAGTGTGTGTTAATGCTTCATGCCTTAGTTCCCAAAAAGATAGTGCAAATCTGGTTGCTGCTAAAACCAAAAACAAGAATAGGCAAGTTACTTTTGAAGAAAAATGTGACATATCCGCAACAACAACATAAAAACAGGCTGCATTACAGACTAAACAGACCACTAACAAACCTTTGTTGCCTTCTACAGTATTAATCAGCTCTACTAGCGCTAGTGGCTCACAATCTAAGAGCAATACAAGGAAAAATAGGATCCCGCCAACAACAAGTAGCAACAAGAAGAATAAGACAGTAGAAGTTCACCCTAGGAAAGTTATGTCTAGTTCAAATAAAAAGAATCATGTGTCTATGTGTAATGAAAATTCTAAACATGCTATAAAAGATGTGAATTCTAAGTTTGTGTGTTCTACATGCAATGGTTGTTTATTTTCTGCTAATCATGATAAATGTGTTGTTGCTTATAAAAATGATGTGAATGAGCGTGCTAAATCTAAGTCTGGTATGAGCAAAAAGATGGAATGGAAGCCTACTGGCAAAGTATTTACTAGGGTTAGACATAGGTGGTTACCTACAGGAAGGATTTTCACTATAAATGGAACAAAGTGCCCTATGACTAGAATCACTTCCAATCCTATAGTGCCTCATACGAAAACCAGTCAAACACCTGTAATTACATTAAATCTAGAAATTAAGGTATACCATCGGACAACCAAAGTAGCAAAATCTATAAGTTTTAATGATGAACCTAGCATCTTAGGACCTAGGCCTTCTAACATCACGGAACCCAACAAAAATTGGGGATCCACTGTTTCAAATTCTCCATCTTCTTCTCGTGTCCAATGCATGTCATCCAAATCATCCTCTAGTACTTGGACTCGAGCTGCTCCAAAAGCATGTCCGGACAACGCTCTCATCTCATCAACTTTGTTGACAAATTCATGGGAACCGTCAGATTTGGTAATGATCAAATTTCAAAGATTATGGGTTATGGTGATTATCAGCTAGTGAATGTTACAATTTCCAAGGTTTACTATGTTGAGGTACTCGGATACAATTTATTCTCTGTGGGTCAATTCTGTAACTCTGATCTTGAAGTAGCATTCCGCAAACACACTTGTTTTGTTCGGAATTTAAAAGGTGCAGACTTACTTTCAGGATCAAGGGACACAAATTTATGCACTGTCTCACTGGATGATATGCTAAAGTCCTCTCCAATTTGTCTCTTGTCCAAAGCCTCTAAGACTAAAAGCTGGTTATGGCACCGACAGTTGTCACATTTAAGCTTCGGTACTACTAATCAGTTGGTGAAGCAAGGTCTTGTTTGAGGTCTACCCAAGCTGAAGTACGAGAAAGATCATTTATGTTTTGCGTGTTCACTCAAGAAAAGCAAGAAGCATTCTTATAAACCCAAAGCTGATGACTCCATTCAAGAAAAAATGTATATGTTGCACATGGTTCTTTGTGGGCCAATATGTGTCGAGAGTATCAATGGGAAAAAGTACACCTTAGTCATCATGGATGATTATTCAAGGTTTAAATGGGTTAAATTTTTAAGATCCAAGGATCAAACTCCAAAGGTCATCATAAAATTTATCAAACAAGTACAAGTTCCTCTTAATCTGATTGTCAAGAATATTCGCACAAATAATGGAACAGAGTTTGTGAATCAGACACTAAAAAGCTATTACGAAGATGTCGGGATTTCTCACCAAACATCAGTTGCGCATACTCTATAACAGAACGATGTTGTTGAAAGACGGAACCAAACTTTAGTGGAAGCTGCTCGTATCATGTTGATATTTTCTAAAGGTCCATTATATATGTGGGCAGAAGCAGTCTCCATGGCTTGTTACACCCAAAACCGATCCCTAATACGTCTCTGTCACAATAAAACACCATATGAGCTTATGCACGATAAGAAACCAGATTTAACCTATCTTCATGTCTTTGGTACTTTATGTTATCCAACCAATGACAGTAAGGATCTAGGCAAACTAAAACCAAAAGCTAATATCAGTATTTTTCGTTAGCTATTCACCCGCAAAGAAGGCTTACCGAATCTACAACAGATGGAACCGAATGATTATGGATACAATCCATGTTGACTTTAATGAGCTGACGGTAATGGCTTCTAAACAATTCAGTTTAAGACCCGCACCTCAATTTTTGACTCTCGGAAACAGTTAGTTCAGGACTTGCGCAAAATCCTTCTTCTCCAACACCTTATGTTCCACAAACAAAGAATGATTGAGATATCTTGTTTCAACCAATGTTTGATGAGTACCTTAATCCTCCAAAAAGTGTTTTTTCTACAGTAATGTAGCTACTTCAAGACCTGCTTATCCAACTGGTACACCTTTGTCAACCTCTATTGATCAAAATGCACCCTCTATAAGTACTTCATCAACTCAGGAACAATTACAATCCCCAGTCATCTCTAAAGGTGTTGAAGAACAGTTACAACTTGCATAGTTTGATAATGATCCATTTTAAGATATTCTCATCGAAGAACCAAATTCTCAATAATCTTCATCAAATGTGCAATCAACCAACCCACCTTTTGAACTTCTTAGCAAATGGACAAAGAATCATCCTTTAGAAAATGTAATCTGCAATCCTTCTAGACTAGTCTCTACAAGATGCCAATTAGAAACAGACGCTATGTGGTGTTTCTTTGATGCCTTTCTCACTTCAGTCGAACCTAATAATTATAAAGAAGCTTTGCTAGAATCTTCATGGATCGATGCGATGCAAGAAAAAATTCATAGGTTTGAAAGACTGCAAGTATGGGAACTCGTACCACGTCCAGACAAAGTAATCATAATTAACCTGAAGTTGATCTTCAAAGTTAAGCAAGATGGGTTTGGAGGGGTATTGAAAAATAAGGCACGACTGGTAGCTAAATGATATCGCCAGGAAGAAGGCATTGATTTTTAAGAATCTTTCACACCTGTTGCAAGCATAGAGGCAATCAGAATCTTCATTGCAAATGCTGCCCACAAGAACATGATAGTCTACCAAATGGACATCAAGACTGCATTCTTAAACGAGGAGCTACGTGAAGAAGTCTATGCTAGTCAACCAGAGGGGTTCGTAGATCCAGATCATCCAAACCACGTGTACAGGCTGAATAAGGCTCTTTATGGGCATAAGCAGGCTCCACGTGCATGGTATTATCTACTATCCAAGTTTCTACTCTCCCAGAAATTCTCCAAAGGTGCTGTTGATCCTACATTATTTATAAGGAAATAAGGCAAGGATATACCCATTGTACAAATTTATGTTGATGATATCATCTTTGCATCTTTTAATCCTAGTCTATGTGATGCATTTGCTGAAATAATGATTCTAGGTTTAAGATGTCGATGATGAGCAAAATGTCTTTCTTTCTTAGATTTCAAATTTCTCAAAGTCCTAGAGGCATCTTTATCAACCAGTCTAAATATGCTCAAGAAATAATTAAGAAGTCTGGTATGGACTTTAGTGACCCAGTTGATACACCAATGGTCGATAGGACTAAACTGGATGCAGTTCTACAAGGGATACCCGTTGACCCTACCTGTTATCGTGGTATGATCGGATCCTTAATGTATCTCACATCCACTCGACCAGATCTTGTATTTGCAGTATGCATGTGTGCTCGGTATCAGGCAAAGCCTACTGAAAAGCACTTACATGCGGTAAAACGGATCTTTTGAAACATGAGAGGAACCATTAATATGGGTCTTTGGTATTAGAAAAATACTAGTATTGCACTAACAGCCTATGCAGATGTGGATCATGTTGGGTGTCAAGACACTAGACGAAGTACTTCTGGCAGTGCGTAGTTTCTAGGTAACAGACTCGTCAGCTGGTCCTTAAAGAATCAGAAAAGCATGGCTATCTATAGTACATAGGTAGAATACATAGCCTTGTCTAGATGTTGTGCCCAAATCCTATGGATGAGATCACAACTGATAGATTATGAACTTGCATTCAACAAAATCCTTCTGTACTATGATAATAAAAGTGCCATAGCTCTGTGCTGCAACAACGTCCAACATTCCAGATCCAAGCACATCGATGTCAGATATCACTTCATAAAAGAGCAAGTTGAAAATGGTGTGGTTGAGCTCTACTTTGTCAGAACAGATTATCGGTTGGCAGACATCTTCACCAAAGCATTGCCAAGGGAGAGATTTGAATTTCTTCTCAACAAGCTTGGTATGAAATGTATGTCTCCGAAAACTCTAAAGAATCTGGCAGAAGAAGAGGAAGAGTAGTGGTGACACTATTCGTGTATCCTATGTATCATAATTAGAAAAATAAAAAATCAAAAAGATTTTTCATTTAATACGATTTTTAGAAAATATTATACAAAGAAAATACAAAAATATAAAATCATAAAACAAAATACAAAATCAGAAAATCAAAAAAATATGCATTATGACATGTCTTCTATAATCGATAATATTTACGGCTTTAGAAATGTCATTTAATAATGACACGAAGCTGTAAATAAAGTTTGAGAAGAATTTCTAAATGGTTTTCAAAACATGTCAATGGCTTGCAGTTATTTCAGACAGCAACCCGGTCATCATCGTAAAGACAAGTATTTTGTCAAAATGAAAACTTAACCTCTCAACGGGAAATTTATTTTTCTCGGGCATGATCTACTTCATGATCATGTAAAGGCTTGTGTATACTTTACAACACAACCCGGGCTTTCTTAAAATAAGTGTACGTATCAGTGCAGTTATTTTTTAAAATAAGAGAAATCTAATTTTTGTTGGTGTAAAAGTGTTGTTTTTCAATAACAAATCAGTCTTCTCAGTTTCTCATCAAAAAAAATTTTGAAAGAAAATTCAATCACTCAAACAATGACTACAACTCTTTAAATAGAAAACAGGTCATTATTTGAGAGGGGAGAAAAGTGCTAACGAATATTTTTTTTAAAACGGTCTTCAACAAGTCCCGGAAATTATACAAAAAATAGTTTTAACTTAACGGTTAATAATTCGAGGTGGAGTTAATTTATCTTAACTCCAAGTGCTTAAGTTGTCAAAAGTTAATAACTTTATGGGCTTAAATTTAATTTCAAGGTTAGTGGCTTAGGCTGAAAACTTCATACGACCAAGATTGCCAACACCTCATAGTTTTAAAAAGGCTTAGGGTTGTTTGGAAATAATTACGTAGTTTTAGAAGCCTTGAAGTTGATGACATGTTTCTGATTCATCTAATGTTTCCCCGATCGGCTAATCACTAAGCTTATTATCATAGAAGTAGTAACATATGATAAAAGAGGTACACATAGGTATGATGATTCCTTTAGATAGTCAGTATCCTGAAGGAAGAATTATGTACATTCGGGACTTAATTGCCTTCGGTGTTATCATTTTGACTACTTAGAGGATTTAATCGTCTACATCCAGGACTTAGTTGACTTTGGTGTTACAATTTATATCATCACTATCCTGAAGAGAGAAATGCTCACATCCGGGACTTAATTGAATTTGCTGATACGATTTCGACTTCTTAAAAGGGATAAATTGGGTACTTCAAGTATTTGGGCTTTATACTACAAGATTTCTTCATGTGGGTATTCTTATTTTGATGTACTTGGAAGAAATTCTTGAATCTACTCAAGAAAGGATTGCTGGTTTAGGAGAAGCTATGGAAGACTTTAAAAGATGATGAAGCAAGCTTGAATACAGAATTTAACAACATTCCAAAGGCTCAAATGAAGGATCTGGTATTATTCTAGAGGTTCCCGATGAGCCAAAGGACAATTCTGGTAGCTCAAGCAGCTCGCTTTATAGATCTGATGATGAAGTTTAAGATGTCTCCAGTGGTGAGAAAAATAAAGCTGATGAAATCAAAGTCGATGCAGAAGTTGCAAAGAAACAAGCTGGAGATGAACAACCAGTTTAGCTCTGTCATCTACTGAATACGTTAAGATTCGGTTAATGGTGGATCTTCCCATTCATCAAGAAGACTCTGTTGTCCAAAGAACTCCACTCATTGACTATCTCAATGGTTACTGAAAAGTCAACACCAACACCACCACCACCAACCACACAAGCTCAAGTTATAAATGCATCCGAATCTGACTCGTCCTTAAAGTTTGAGCAAAGAATTTTAGAACTTGAAAAGAGAATTGAAGCAATTCCAAAGAGAGCTTGGATAGTGAAAGATCAGAAATGGACTGATGCAATAATACAAATGATTGACAACCTCTTGCTGAAAAGACGGTTCAAGAGAAGCTTGGAATGCTATGTTGGTGGAAGGACAAATGACACATACTACATATTGCATATACGGACAATTTGACTTTGTCATTTTGTCCTGCTAATATTGAGGTCCTGTTTCGTTATTTATCTTGTGAATATGTATACATGTAGTGTAGAATAAGTATATATGTGTTGAGTACATTTTTTAATAAATTTTTTAATAAATTCAAAATATCTCAAAATATGTACTCAACACTATATCTTTCCCTCATAAAATGAGGGGGAGCATTAAAATGTTCCTATAAGCATGCTTAATAAGACAATATTTTTCTCCCCAAAAGCATTAATTTTAATCAATTGATATATAAAATATCAAACAATTTGACATTTTTGATAAGGGAAGAAAATGTGATTAAAATATATGGCTATAACATGTGATCTTAAATGACTCAAGTGCAGCGTCCTCTCTATATGTGCAAAACACTTTCAAATATCGATGCACATATGAAGGAGGGGGGCAATTTTGAAAAGATGAAAACATCAAGGTACAAATGTTTTGATTTATATCACAAGTACTTTGATCGATCTTTCAAATAGGTTTAATGGCTACAATAGAAATACCTAAAGACCGACCAATTGCTTATTTTTATGGAGATATAAGGCGGTTAAAATTAGGTATTTGTTCCATGATCCAGCCAGAACCGGCGAGATCTACCAAGGGACATTCTAATACTTAGATTAGAAGTCCTTAGGTGTGTGGTATGTGCTTAAATACACATACCTTTGACCTTTAAAATAGGACTTAAATGACCAAAAACGTACCAAAAATACTTTGTATTTGTATGTTTTCACTTATATTGTGCAGGAAACGGATATCTGAGAAAATGACGAAAAATCAAGCAAAAACAGACAAAACCGAGCACGGAATGGAAAATCGTGAAAAAGATAAAGAAGTCAAAAGTCAACCAAAAGGTCAACCAAGTCAAAGTCAACCCCGACACAGTCAAAGGTCAAAGATGAAGCCGTAACCGAAGAAATGTTAAATGGGCCCACCCGTACTCATCTAATGGGCCAGGTCAGCCCATTTTAACATTACATGAGATTTAAAAGCCCAAAGTTTAAATAAAGGCCCAATTCCTTTTTTTTAAACATAAACCGTCCCAAGGACCGTGGGTGCAAAAGCAATAGATACATTGAGGGACCAAAGCTACCAAGTCCCCAAATTCACTTATACCCACAAAGGACTTTCGGTGTAATAACACATAACACCCTTGAGGGCCATTCTTGCCAAATCACTAAACCTAAACACACCACAAGGACTTATCTTGCAATAACTCATATCAAGATGAGGGACTATTTTTGCCATATGCCCAAACCTTAACCCTGCTTATAACTTAAACAAATTTCCTGCCAAATACCCTGTTCACCTCCCCTGTCCCCCACCTCGGTTACTGTTTACCCCAGTCCAAACCCATCACTATCCCATCCTCAACCCCACCCATATGAAGCCAAATGACACCTTGGCAATCTTGCAAATTCTGATTGGGCAAAGGAAATCAAGGGTTTTGATGATACGGATTGGGCTCCAAGTAAATTCAATGGCTGAGATGATTTTAAGCTACTCTCTCTCACAACAAACACAAATGATGAAGCTCTCACAGAAGAAAAACACTCGAAGACTAGGTTTTTAATATAAATAGGCACTAGTGTATTTCATTTTCCCTTTGTCGAGTTTTAGTGTTAAGTCTATTAACTTGTATTAACCAAAATTTGTACCATTTCAATTCTGTCTTTTAAATACATGTCATTTAATTTTATTGTCATTTTACTTTACTTGCATTGTATTTTTTTAGATTAATCAAATTTTAAGCTTTCTTTAATTTACTGTCATTTACCTTTAAATTGTCTTTTAAATATTGTTTTAAGGTTTTATAAAAGCTTTTAAGTCATTTGAAGCTTATATAAACACTTGTTTTAAATTCTGTCAAAAAATCAAAAAATCACAAAAATATCAAAAATCTGTCAAAGAATTCAAAGGAGCAAGGTGTATTAAAGAAGGCCTTGGGTTAGTGCTTCATGGGAAGCTTTAGGAAAGTTTTTTAAGCTTTTTGAAAGCTTATTTCATTGCCAAAAGCATAGGACCTTTGTAAGCTCTCTTTTAAATTTTTGCCATTTACTGTGGCAGTGCTTATTTGTTGCTTATTTTTTGCTTTTTCTTGCTTATTTTATGTTATTCATGCTTACTTGTCTTTCTCTATTGCTTATTTGTCATTTATTTAAGCTTTTACTTAAATTTGTCCAATTTTAGTTTATCTTGCTTATTGCTTATTGTCTTATTTAAGTGATTATTTTTGTGTGCTCTTTGCTTATTATTGCTTAACCTTGACTACTTGTTATCTGTCTTTCCTAATCTTTGCTTAAGTCTCACCAAATCAGTTTAAAATTTGCTTTAAAAATCTTAAAGGGGTGTTTGGCATAGTAGGTCAAAGAGGGTCAAAACTGGTTTTAAACATTGGGTGATTTGGCCATCTTTAACAAGCAATTTTAAGTGGCTTTTCATCTGTTTTTCAAGAGTTTTTAAGTTTAAAAGTTGTTCTTAAGTTTATTTTTTATAGTTGTCTAAAACTGTGTTTCCAAATCTAGCTTGTCACAGCTTATTTGATTAAGCTGTCATAACTAGCTTTAGAGACTTGTTTTTGTTTCCTTTTCGGTGTCAAAATAGAAGTGTATAAGTGTCTTTCCTTTTACTTTAGTTTTGCAAAAATCTGTCAAAGATTTCCAAGTAAATTTTCAGTTTCAAAAGTAGCTTTTTCATTTTAAAATTTCAGCTACTTATAAGTGTTTTTAGATTGTGAAAATTTTGAGCATAAGCTCACTTGGAGTCATATTCAATCTGTTTTAGCTTAGTTTCCAGTTTAGAGCTTATTTTATAGCTCATTTTTAAGTCTGCTTTTTGCCATTTGTTTTTAAGAAAACCAAAAAAATAACAACCTTTGTGAACTGCACTTTTCCAGCAGTTTTCTAACTGCTTATTTAAGGTTCAAATCTTGTTTTCTTTGCAGTTTCTTATATCCCATTAGCTAATCTTTGAGCTAGTTTAAGTTCCATACCCAAAGGGTTATTCTAAGTGGCTTAAAAATAAACCCCAAAGAGTGCCCCTTGGCTGTTTGTATGCAGTTTGTCCCCCTTAACTTATTTGCTTTTTATGCCTATTTTAGCTTATTGCCCTTGCTTATTTTATTTTTTACTTGCTTATTTGGTGTTAGTATACATCTGTTAGTGCTTATTTAGGTTTTGCCTTTGCTTATTTTTCCCTAGATAAGCCCACAGTTTAGTGCTTAGGACCTGGCTAAAAAAAAGTAGAAACTGCCTTTTTTTCACAGCTTATTTTTGTGAGTTATAAAAAGTTGCTTTTTTAAATTAGTTTATTTTTGTTAGTTTTACAAGTTTTTAAAAAAAAGAAAAAAAATATATTTTCCAAAAAGGGAGGCCAAGGACTCGAACCCCAGACCTCCCTTATAGCACACAAACGTCCGACACTCTCACACACTAAACCATTGGCACCAGATAGGGCTATCTGCCCATTTTCCACTTGGTTTATTTATATAGCCTTTTTCCAATTTTAAGCTATAAGCCTTGTTGGCTTATTTCTAGCTTATTTATAAGCCCAATTTCAAAACTCTTATTTTTCTTAAAACCAGCATACTTTTAGCTACTTTTTTGTATTTTTCAGAATTTTCCATTTAAGTTTACTATTTTTAATTAATTTTTCTTTATAAAACTGTTTTTAAATCATAAAAAAATATTAAAAAGTCAAAAAAATATAACTCTTTTTTTGAAAAGTTTCTTTTATCATTTTGCACCTAGGAAAATTAATTTTGCACTCGTAGGGTTATTTTTGTAAAAATTTGATTTTTAAAGAACGGGTTTCGAACCCCGTTCTCGTTTTTAGGTTAAATTCAATTTTAGCTTTCGTTTTTAGTTTTGCTTAATCGTTTTTGCATTTTAATTGTAAAATTAGTAATCCCAAATCAAAAAATCTTTTAACCATTCAATAACTCGATCACGAACGTTCTTAATTTTCAATTCGCACCTCGTTGGGAGAACGACCCGGGGGATTTTTTATTTTTCCTTTGGTCAAAAGGAATTTTCTTTGAATCTTTCAGAATACTTATCGTACTATAACTGAATTATAATTATTGTTTATTATTATATATTTATATATTTATATTTATATATAGTAAGAAATCTTTGGTTATTAGATGTCTTCTTCTGTCCAGCCTCTTTAGCCATAGGTTTACGAGCAACCATTTCCAAGCATTGCTGATAGTTTTCAGAATTCCTAATAGCATCAGTAATCAAGCCATTAGGAATGGGCTTTCCAAATACCTCATCCTTTTCGCCTTTGGGAATGAACTTGAGATTTCCAAGAAGAAAGTCATCTACTGTAACATGAACCGGAGACCCAGGTCTTTTGTGAATATTATGTTCACTTCCTAAATAAAATATTATAAGTTTAGTGAACCGACAATATGGAATGACATGAGGAGTTAACTTCTTAGTAGGATTATTCAGATTGGCCTGATGAGTGAAGAAAATCTGAATCGCTTGTACAAACTCTTCCCACAAAAGTTCAGCATAGTCAACATTGGTTCTAGTGACAATACCCCACTGCATTTGTAGAACAGGGTGCCTAGGTTTGTCATTGCCAGAAGTCTTGCCGGTTAAGCACTGGTTGATCAAGGACAGAATAGCTCTCTATGGCTGATAAATATTGTTCACATGCATCTTAGAAACAAAGTGAATCTCTTCTGGGTAGCCCAGTTCATTCACGAAATCCATAACCTGTTCACCAGCTAGAGGTGATACAAATGGATGATGTGAATCTTCAGGAGTAATATCCAAAGCCTTATGGAGAATATCAGCATTAAGAATAAACCAATGTTCATTCAGTTGGAAGCTATATACCCCAGACTTTACATCCTGTGTGAGAGTATTCCAGAATGGCTGTATGTAGATAGTAGGAACATTTGCTGATGCAGTGAATGCCCTAAAGAAATTAGTGTTCTGGTGAATGTCAGCTGAAATGCGGAAGATGGGATTCTTTTGCAGTTTTTGAAGATCCAAGAGATAGTTGCTCTTTCCAACCGGAAGCCATGCATTGAATGGGGGAATCTATTCGTCAGATCTAGTTGGAGCAGGAGTGGGAACATTCTCTTCAGCCATCTTATCTGCTTAAGAATATCAACAGAGATAGACAAAGTAGTAGATATTTGATGTTAGACGAGAATGTTAGCCTTATTTATGATTTGCCATACCATGTTTGATTAGGTTATGATTAACTCAGGTTTGATGAAATATTTCACATTGATTCATTAGTTATTAGCTTTAGTCACTCCAATAGTCAATATTTGTCAACCTTGGTCAAGGTCCAGAAAGTATCCGTCAAGCTCATTCATTAGTTAACAAGACCCGAATGTGAGTTAGCTAAGTAATTAAGCCTTTGGAATGGGCCTTAAAAGGTTAATTGCTTAATGGGCTAAGACATAGGAGTTTGGCCAAAACCGCTGCCCAACAGTATATCAAACCGCCATGTGGTGGTTTAGGTAAACCGCCATATGGTAGGTTAGCAAACTGCCACGTAGCGGGGTTGGGTAAACCGTCGTGTGGCAAAGCACCAAACCGCCATGACTAAAATATTATTATTAATAATAAAAATAATATTTTCCTTAAATCGCTACGACCAAACCGCTACGAATATTTTAATAGTATTCAATCAACCCGTTTCAATCAAACCGCTATGAATATTTTAATCATTTTTAATCAAACCGCCGCCATTTTAGAAAAATTCGAAATAGAGGTTTGAATATTTTATTATTTAAAAATTAATTTTACCAAACCGCTGCCATGCAGCAGTTTCCCTGTATGATAAAAATAATATCAAAAATCAAACCGCTATCTAGAATCATGCAAACCGCTATCAAGATTATGGCAAACCGCTATTAAGAACATGATAAACCGCCATCAAGAACACCAAACTTAAGTTCAATTTTCTTTCATTTGGCTACTCAAAACACAATTCCAGGCTTCCTAGATCTTCTTGATCTCCTAGTGAGTAGTTTTAACAACCTATATCTTCGCATAGCATCAAAATAAAGCCTTACACTACCATTTTAAGCCACGAACACCTTAAGAAGCCTGTGGGGGGCATGTAGTAGAGTTTGGACACATTTAATTGACTTTTAAACAGCTAAACACATTCAACCTATTGTTTACAACAACTCGCCACTTTTTGACTTTCAAAAGTCAAAGTCCTATCAAAAATTATCAATTTCATCAATTTAGTGATAGAGGATCTCAAATGAACAACGAATCATCAACATCTAGCCCTAATAATCAAATCTGAGCAACCAAAATAACATCATAAACACACATAGGGATTTTGATCAAAAACGCAAGCAAGATCACTTTTATTACACAAATGTGTTAGAGTTAATCCAAGAAGGTTTTGATCGAGTAACTAGTAACCCTAAACGCACCTATCCCACCACTTAATTATCATTTCCAAACAGTTTGTACATTTCGATAAACCCTAGGTCTCATTTCTAGTGATTAACAAAGATTTAGAGTATTTTGTGTTAATTCCTTTAATCTACAGATAGATCTAATGATGTAGAATGAATTTTAAACATTACCCTAGCAAGGAAATCACAAAGGTGGCGGTTTACGAATATGTGTGTGTGTTTTAGTTTGACCGAATAGACGTAGGTTTGACCAGAAATAGCAAATCGTCGCCTTTTATATCCTTAAGTTTCAAGTTGTCAATTTTGGTCCTTGGGGTTTCTAGCACATTTAACTTTTGGTTTAAATTATCCTAAGGTTAAATTAAGTTTGGGTTTTGGCAGATTTAGTCCTTATAGTTTGATAAAGCTAGGAAACAAGTAGCAAATTGCACATAAGTCCCTAAACTTTCTAACTATTGACAATTATGGCCCTTTGAGTTAAAATTAATTAAATCCCCATCAAGATATAACCCCTTTCAAATACAAAAACTGTTTTCGTTAATTGTGTGATGTTTTAGAAGCCCGTTTGATTAGATAAATTTGAAATCACTCTCTCCCTCATACAATGACCCGTTTTCTATTTAAAGAGCAGTAGTCGTTGTTTGAGTTGAAAAATTTATTGTAAAAGCACAAACTGATTAATTTTCAACAACAATTTTTCCATCGTGGTTGAAAATTAAGAAAAACTTATTTGGTGATAAAAAGGAAGACTTTTCTTCCATAAGGAGAAAAATGCACTGAAACGTACATAATTCTCATGAAGCAAGGATATAAAGTAATCCATGCCATGGAAAAATTAATTACCCGTTGTTAAGAACAGTTGTCTTTTTGGCGACATGCTTTCCTCAGATAGAAAAGTGGGTTGCAGTCTGAAATAACTGCAAGCCATAAAGACATGTTTTAAAAGGTTTGAACTTCTGCTCGAACTTTATTTAAAGACCCGAGTCATTATTGAATGACATTTCTAGGTCCGTAAATATTATTGATTTTCAGAAGATATGTCTTGAAAAAATATTTTTGGTATTTTCTATTTTCTTATTCTTATGGTTTTTGTAGGTTTTATATTTTTGTAATTTTCTTTTTGTTTTGAAATATATACATAGGATACATGAAGGCTATCCTTTACTTATCCTCCCATTCTTGATGACGTTTAAGGGTTTCCGGAGTCATACTCTTCATTCCAAGTCGCGGGTGTAGAAATTCGAACCGCTCTCTTGGTAATGCTTTAGTGAATAAGCCCGCAATCTAATAATCCGTTGTCACAAAGTAAAGTTCAACCACGCCGTTCTCGACTTGCTTTCTTATAAAATGGTGGTGTATGTCTATGTGCTTTTACTGGGAGTGCTGGATATTGTTGCAGTAGAGGGCGACAACACTTTTGTTATCACAATACAGAGGTATATTATTGAATGCAAAGTCGTAGTTCGTTAGCTGTGACCACATCCAAAGTATTTAAGCACAGCATCCAGACATGGCAATGTATTTAGCCTCTGTGGTTCAGATAGTAGTGCTTTTCTGCTTTTTCGATGACCAGCTCACTAATTTGTCTCCAAGAAACTGAGCACTTCCCGACGTACTTCTCCTTGTATCTTGACAACCTGCATGGTCAGCGTCTGCATAGGCCATTTGTACCAAAGACCCCAGTTAATGGTGCCTCGAAGGTACCGAAAGACCCGCTTAATTGCCTCAAGGTGCTTTTTGGTAGGCTTAGCCTGATAACTAGCACACATGCACACGGCAAATACAAGATCTGGTCTACTAGCAGTGAGGTACATTAATAAGCCAACCATTCCTCAAAATTAAGTCTGGTCAACCAGAATCCCTAAGAGGTCCTCATCCAGTTTTGATCTATCAACCATTGGTGTATCTAATATTTAGTTAAAATTTCAAGAGCATATTTTGATTGATTAATGAAGATGCCTCCGGGACTTTGAGAAACTTGTAATCCTAAGAAAATTAACATTTGCCCCATCATTGACATCTGAAATTTTAAACTCATCTCTTTGGAAAATGTGTTACAAGCTTTAGGATCAATCGAGGCAAATATGATATCATCTACGTAAATTTGAACAAGAAGAATATGTTTGCCTATTTTTCGGGTGAATAACGTAGGATCCACTACACCCTTGGAGAACTTGTTATCCAGAAGAAACCTTGATAAGGTGTTATACCACCCCCTTAGAGCCTGCTTTAGACCATAAAGGGCCTTCTTTAGACGATAGACGTGTGTTGGGTGATCTGGATCAACAAAGCCCTTGGGTTAAATGACGTAGACTTCTTCTTTTAGCTAGCCATTCAAGAATGCAGTCTTGACATCCATCTGGTAAATGATCATGTTTTTGCTGACGGCATTTGCAATGAAGATTCTGATAGCCTCTATCTGTGCAACCGGTGCAAATGATTCCTCAAAATTAATACCCTCCTCTTGTCGATATACATTCGCTACTAATCGTGACTTGTTCTACAGAACATCACCAAAATCATCAAGGTTTACTTTATAAATCTAATTAAGAACGATTATCATTACACAGTCTGGTTTTGGAACTAATTCCTATACTTGAAGCCTATCAAATTTGTGGATTTCTTCTTGCATAGCTTCAAACCAGCAAGCTTCATCCATGGTAGTCTTAACATTCTTGGGTTTGACTTTTAACAATACAAAATTGTAAAGGCACCACAAGGCATCGGTGGCTAACTATTTTCTGATGGATACCAGACGGGAAGGATTACCAATGATGTTATCCATTGGGTGATCCTTAGACCATTTTCCAAGATGATTATGTGGTTGAATAACTTGATTGGAGTTAGCTGAACTAATATCCCTTGACGATGACTCTTCAGAACTAGGTTCTGGAGCAAACACATTTACAAAGGGATTGTCTTCAGCTTGAGAAAAAGGATTGTCTTCGATAGTAGGTCCAGCTGCAACACCTTGATGTGAGATAGGAGGTTGTACTATGGAGGATGACGGTGAATGACTTGTTGACGGTGCATCTTGATCAATGGTTGTAGAATAAGGTGTACCGGCTGAAACAACTGGGACTTGAACTACAGAAGTAGGAGGTACCAGTCTTTTAAAACTTGGGGGTTATAAGTATTCATCGAACATCGGTTGGAATAAGATCTCCAGATCTTTATTAGTCGGTGGTACATAAGGAGCTACAGGGACCGGGTTTGGTATGAGCCCTGAATTGATTTGTCGAGGCGTCAACAAAATAGGCTCGGGTCCTGTACTGATGTGCACAGGAGCCATTTCCTTAGTCAGCTCATCGAATTGCACGTGAATTGTTTTTATGATTTGTTAGGTTCTTTTGTTGTAGATTCTATAACCCTTCCTATTAGGAGCATAACCAATGAAAATCCTAATATATGTTGTTGCTTTCAATTTTCCAAGATCTTTGTTGTCATTTGTAGGGTAACAAAGAGCACCAAAAACTTAGAGAAATTTAAGATCAGGTTTCTTATCATGCACAAGCTCATATGGGGTTTTGTTATGACGAGTATGAATTAGGGATCTATTTTTGGTGTAGAAAGTAGTAGCAATAGCTTCTACCAATAGAAACATCAGAGCTTTTGAAAATATCAGCATTGTCCGAGCAGTTTCCATAAAAGTCCGATTCCGCCTTTCGATAATGCTATTTTGCTAAGGAGTTCTCGGAATAAATTTTTGGTGAAAAATGCCGACATTTTCATAGTATTCCGTCATAACTTGATTAACAAATTCTATGCCATTGTTTGTTCGGATGTATCAGACAGTTTTGTTGAGACCAACTTGTATTTGCTTTAGAAATTTGATGATGAACTCTAGAGTTTCATCTTTTGTTCTTAAAAACTTAACCTAAGTAAATCTTGAATAATCATCTACGATGACCAAAATGTATTTCTTCCCATTAATACTCTGCACTCTTATTGGTCCACACAAGTCCATGTGAAGGGTATGTAAGACTTCCATAATGGTGTTTTTAGATTTAGGTTTGTGGGTATATTTCTTGCTTTGTCTAGTTGACAAGCAGAGCAAAGATGGTCTTTCCAAACTTCAACCTTAGTAGGCCTCTTACCAGATCTTTTCGTGCAAGATCATTAATGGTACCGAAGTTCAAATGGTTTAACCGACGATGACACAACCATGATTTATTCTTGGAGGCTTTGGACAACAAGCAGATTGGGGAGGACTTCATCATGTCTTCAACAGAGATATTATACAGATTTGAGCCACGGGAAACTTTAAGTAAATCCACACCATCTTCATTTCTAACATAACACGCGTGTTTTCTGAATGCAACTTCAAGATCTGAATCACAAAATTGCCCTACAGAAAAGAGATTGTGTCCAAGTCCTTCCACATAATATACCCCAGAGATCACACTGTCATCAATCACGTAATTTTCATAACCCATGATAGCACCAAAATGATCATTCACGAATCTAACTGTCCTGATGAACTTCTTCATGAAATTCCTAAGCCGTGAGAGATTCCCTGTCATATGTTTTAAGCATCTTGAATCCAAATGCCTGATGACGTCAAATAACGTCTATTTTATAGCATCATTTATCCAATGTTATTAACCCATTTTGTATAATTATTGCAAAGAATTGTTACTTGATCGTTTGTATTAGAGAATTGTAGTAATTATGGAGTACTTGGTGAAGTTACGCTAAAAGGCATGCATTTTGGAACATAAACGAAGAGTTCTAGAAAGTCTACTGATCCGACAGCCAATACGCCATATTATTCTAGACCTATACGACGTATCCAATACTTTGACGAATCAAAAGACCATTTCCTGACTTTGAAGAATACGTCGTATCCACATCAACGATATGCCGTATATAATACTTTGGTCAACGAAGAAAAATACTGGTTTTACCTCAATACGCCGTATCCATCAAGAAGATACGGCGTATCTGTGCCTACACTTCACAAATAACCACAAAGGATTAAAGACCTAATACACCGTATCTAGGAGACATCAATACGCCGTATTCATAATATAGTAATAAAATATTCTAGAAAATATCAAACGTGGTCCTTACTCTAAGAAATCCCCAATACGCCATATCCCACATTGCTCGATACGGCATATCGAACCGACTTCCAGACCTTATAAATAGACGACCCTAAACTCAGTTTTAGGTATGCAAGTTGATGACGTACCCTCGTCTCCAGGTTCGAAGGTCTCCCCTTGGAAGCCCGAATAGGATCTTCTCCTAATTACAACCAATAACCTTCGAATAGTTTCAAGTGGCGTAAAATCATCTTCAGGATGATTACCAGTATGGGAATCTGTCACGCGAAGGCCTACACCCTTCGCAGAGGCCTTCGACAAAATTAGATCAAAGGTCGGATAGTCAAACCCACGTTCTCCATCTCTATCAAGGTCTTCCCGCCAAAATAGAGATCGTGGTACACAACCCCAAGAATTACCCCTTAAATTGAGGGACACCCCCACGATCAATGGTCTATGTGCTAAGCCTTGTCCCATCACATTTCTACACCTATAAATGGATGGCATAGGCTCCAGGTATGGCTAGAACTTGACATACGCTTACTTACGCTATCATACTTTACCAAATACAAAGCACATACTTACTCTCACGCCGGAGGTGATTCACATGGACACCCCCTGCGCTTCACTTAATGTAGTATTTTCATTTGTGTTGACACAAGTTATTCAAGGCTTGGCAACTCAGTAATCCTCCAAAGAACCCTTCGATCTCATCGAAGCCTGATCGTGCCCATATTTGCACAATCAGTGGCGCTATCCGTAGGACCGCAACAATTAGTCCCGTTCTAACCAAGTCGAATAACCTCAAAACTACTCTACCTACTTTTATGGCATGACAAACGGAAGAGAAACGACGCCACCACCGGGTTTCTTAACACCACCTCAGGTACCAAACATCACCACTAGCGAAAGACCGTCTGTAACTACTACCGTGTTTGTTGCTACTACTCTTGAAAATACGCCATTTGCCTATCATGCTTCCACTTTGACTAATCTTAACCATATGATTAGTCCTGCCTTTGTGGAGGCAAATTATGAAATCCTTGAATCTCTCCTAAGAGAATGACAAAGGCAGATACGTAATGAAGATCTCCGAACTGAACTCGAATACTTCAGTAAGGACTACAATGAAGAGAAAGAGATGGAACCAAGGCCTGAGCCCCGCAGGGAAGCTCCTCCAACCATTTGGCTAAGGTCCCTTAGGGTCCGCAGACAACGAGAAAGAGTTGTGGGATTCGAGGACGCACCAAACAGGGAAGGAAACAGGAGGGAAAGGAATGCCGAAGGTATTAGGCCTTCAGAGATTAAATCAGGGGAAGGTGAAAATAGGGGGGCGAATCTTCCCCCACTTTTGGCGGCTCACTTGGGAAGAAATGAAAACAGTCAACCCCTATAGTCATCTTTAACCTCCGTACAGGGAGGCCATCAGCCTTCGACTAACATGGGGGGAAACCTCCCTCCTAACGGTACGCTTCTCTCGCATCATGCTTAGCCTTTCATACCTAGTAGTTTGCATATTCCTACTAGACTTATGCCTATCCATGTTAACTCCTACTCTCAACCATCTGCAAACCTTGTCCATAGACAAGCTTCGAATTTCCCTTTCCAGACCCAGATGGGTAATCCCCTTGTTGGGAGCACCTTCGCCTATCACCCTCAAGAAGGGTATATACCACTGGCTTTTACCAACAATAGCGTACCTTCATATAATGGACCTATGCATCCTACTGTTACTCCTTCGAGTAACTACCCCTTCTATACACAGCCCATGTACGCACCACCAAATATGACTACATACCCAAACCCTGCAGGACCCTTCATAGACTCCGCATGTTCCATAACTCCTTTTGTTCATCGGATCAAGGATTATCCTCTTCCAGACGGACTAAAAATGCCTTCCCATATTGGTTCTTACAACGGGAAAGGGGACCCATATAATTTCTTGCACCTTTTCGAAGGGGCTATCCACATGTAGAAATGGTTGATGCCCGTAGCTTGCCACATGTTCACATATACCCTCAAAGATTCCGCCCACATATGGTGGAATAGTCAGAAAACATGTAGCATCCTCAACTACGAGGATCTAAAAGCTAAGTTCTGGTCACACTTCAGTCAGCAAAAGAAATTCACAAAGACACACTTGGCGGTTCACAACATTAAACAAAGAGAAGGCGAAAGCACTCGAGCCTTCATCACCAGATATACAGATGATACCTTGCAGATCCTGGGTTTACATAAAGAGCAACGAATCTCAGGTTTTGTTCATGGCTTAAGAACAAGAAGTTTGGTCGAGCATCTCTCCATGGACCTTCCATCCACTTACAAAGGTCTAAGGGAAAAGACTTATACATGGGTTGAAGAAGAGAGGTAGCTACTAATGGTCCCTAAAACAATCAAAGAGACAGTTTTGAAAGGTCAAAGAATATCTCTTAGGGTAATAATATTAGGCAAAAGGATAGAGGATGATTCTCCCCTTATAAGGAACACAATCACAAACTACTCTCCAATCCGGTCAAAAGCCCCAAAGAGATCCTCGCTACAGAAAAAGTAGCCAAGACTTTTGAACAACCTCCATGGTTTCCTGGAGCCAACTGGTCCAAGGACAAGACAAGATATTGCCATTTCAATGAAGACTATGGACATGAAACAAACTAATGTCGGGAGTTAAAACACCAAATAGAAGAAGCAGTCAAATCAAGGCAGGTTGCTCACATGGTGAAAGGGGTGAAAGAGAAAAAAGAAAAGAATACTGGTACTAGATCAGAAGAAAGAAAAAAAGAAGAAAAGAAGCCAATACTCAAAAAAGTTCATGTTCTTATGATAAGCAAAAAAAACCGTAATATGAAAAAGAGGCCTACGAATCACGATGAGATATGGGAAATCACCTTCCCACCCCTTCTGAATGTCTGCTCAGCGGATCCTGTCATAATCAAAGTGTACATATCAGGGAGGCAAGTAAACATAGTATACCTAGACGGGGGAAGTTCATGTGAAGTAATATACGAACATTTCTTCTTGAAACTGAAACCGTCAATCAGATCCCTTCGAATAGACTCAAACACTCCTTTTGTCGGCTTCTTAGGAGAACAGTCGTGGCCTTTAGGAGAAATACCCTTGGAGATTACGATTGGGGAGGGCCCTATCGCGGTAACGAAAACACTCACATTCATAATCGTAAAATCAGATTCACCACATAATTTATAGCTTGGAAGAACCGCTATGCAACAAATGGGGATCGTGGTGTCCACAGTCCATGGAGCTATTAAATTTCACACGCCCAGAGGTATTGGTACCGTCTTCTCGGAGTATAACTCACAGAAACCAAAAGAAGAAGAAGGTGGCTCAACCAATAAATATCAAGGCACTGAAGAAATCTTCCTCAGTTGCATAGATACAGAAGAAAGGGTGGTGATAAACGACAAGTACCCGGAACAAAAGATTACGATAGGAAGACAACTACCAACAAGAATAAATATAAGGCTACGTGATCTCCTAAAGAAATACATAGACGTCTTCGCATAGACCTCGACCCACATAACGGGGGTACCAAGAGTATTAATCATTGGAGGGGAAACTTTCAATACCGAACATCGGATAAACGTGTTTAACCATGCAGAACCAATAAAGCAAAAGAAGAGAAGCCTAGCCCCAGAAAGGAACAAAGTGATCCACAGCCAGGTAGAAGAATTAATAGAAGCGGGGATCTTACGAGAAATGAAGTACCAAACATGGGTATCAAATCTCATGGTCGTGAAAAAAGACAACGGAAAATGGAAGCTGCATGTAGACTTCACAAACATAAACAAAGCATGCATAAGAGAGCCTCACCCATTACCCGCCGCTGAACAAAAGGCGGAAAGCCTCCATAAGTATTGCCTGAAATGCTTCCTAAATGCTTACAAGAGGTATCACCAGATCCTCATAGCCGAGAAAGACAAATAAAACACAGCATTTTTTATAAGAGAGGGGGTTTTCTGCTACAAAAGACTACCCTTCGGCCTGAAAAATGCAAGGGCCACCTATCAAAGGCTCATAGACAAAGTTTTTGGCCACCAGATGGGAAGAAATATGGAGGTTAACGCCGATGATATGGTAATAATGAGCAACTCCGAAGTAGAAATGATGGCCGACATCACCGAAACCCTTAAAAGGCTTCGGGCAATCAACTTAAAGCTGAATCCTAAAAAATGATCCTTCAGAGTAGAAGAAGGATTATACTCGGGCCATCTCATTACGAATCAAGGCATAAGAGCAGACCCCTCTAAGGTAAAAGCTGTATCAACCTTTCGACCTCCCAAAAAAGTCAGCGAGATGCAAAATCTCAACAAAAAGATAGCGGCCCAGAGTAGGTTCCTCTCAAAGAGCGAAGGAAAACTCTGAGAAACTGTACAAGTGGAAAGATGGTTCAATGGATGAAAGAAGCAGATGAAGCCTTCCGAAGAATGAAATAATGCCTAGATTCATTACCAACGATGGTCATACCAACAAAGGGAGAAACTGTAACAATGTACCTCGCAACGTCAGAAGAAATTGTGAGCGCAGTACTAATGGCAGAAAGGGGAAAGAAAAAATATCCCCGTATACTTTGTACGCCGAACATTACAAGAAGTTGAGTTAAAGTATCCAGAATTAGAAAAACTGATACTCGCCCTCGTATACGCTGCAAGGAGGCTCCGGAGATATTTCCAAGCTCACCCGATACAAATCCTCAGCGACAAACCCATAAAACAAATTATGGCAAAACCAAAAAAATTAGGCTGCATAGCTAAATGAGCTATTGAATTAGGAGAGCATGAAATCAAATTCAGAGGCAGGAACTCGATTAAAGGGCAAATATTAGCTGATTTCCTAGCGAAAACACTGCTTCTAAAAAACAAGGAAGCAAAGAACAAAGAAGTCAAAAGAAAAGAACCGGAACCTGATAACACATGGAAATTATTCACTGATGGAGCCTCAAGCTCTGATGGCTCAAGAGCAGGTCTGATGGTGTTCAGCCCAGAAGGAAAAGAATATACATACGCATTAAGGTTCGCATTCGAAACCACCAACAACGAGGTGGAATATGAAGCACTCCTGGCAGGGTTGTGCATAGCCAAAGAGATGGAAATACGAGAACTAATCATTTTCGTAGACTCTCAGCTAGTAGCAAATCAAGTCAAAGGGCTTTTTGAAGCCAGACAACCGACCATCAAACAATACCTAAAAAAGACGATGGATCTATTATTAAGTCTTCATAGTTACTCGATCGAACACATTAAAAGAGAACAAAATAAGAAAGCAGACGCCCTCAGCAAACTAGCATCAATGACCTTTTCCAAACTCGCGAAAGAAGTTCTAGTCGAGGTCATACAAAACAAGTCTATCGCAAAAAAGGAAGTTACGAACATAGTCCAAGAAGAAGGAGACAACTGGATGACACTTATCCGAGAATACCTGCGATCGGGAACTCTACCTGACGACCCACAAAAGGCAAGAAAGCTACGCATCAAAGCTCTATTATACAAGATGATAAAAGAAAAGCTATGCCAAAGACCATGGTTAAGGTGTGTAGGACCAATGCAGGCAAAGAACATCATAAAAGAGGTACACAAATGGTCGTGTGGAATGCATTCGGGTTCGAGGTCAGTGGTATCAAAGATAGCAAGGTTGGGATATCACTGGCCATCCATGCACAAAGACGCAAAAGAATTAATTCAGAAATGTGAAGCCTGTCAAATCTACTCTTTGGTACCTAGAAAACCGAAATAGGAAATTACATCCATTATGTCAGCCTGACCTTTCTTACAATGGGGAATCGATATAGTGGGCCCTCTGCCAACAACACCTAGAGGTGCAAGGTTTTTAGTGGTAGCCATAGATTACTTCACAAAATAGGTCGAAGCGAAGCGGCTAATATCAACAATTGGAAAACACATGGAAAAGTTCGTATGGGAATACATAGTGTTCAGATTCGGAAGGCCTCAAGCAATAATATCAGACAATAGGAAACAATTTATGGAAGGCATGTTCCCAGTATTTTGTAAAAAACTAGGAATATTCCAAGCATCTATGTTTGTCTATCACCCCCAGGTAAATAGAGAGGTAGAAGTAACAAACATAGAAATTACCAAAGGAATGGAGAGAAGATTAGGGAAAGCACACCAAGCATGGATCGATGAGTTACCGCAAGTCTTATGGGCACACCGAACAACACCTAAATCTAAAAATAGAGAAACTCCCTTCAGCCTGGTCTATGGCTCGGAAGCCGTCATCCCTATAGAAATAAGTATGGAAACAAAGCGATTTCAAGACTTTGATCCCAAAGAAAATGAAAAAAGGTGACAAGAAGACCTGGACATCCTTGAAGAAAAGAGGGAAATGGCCTCGATAAAAGAAGTCCATTACAAGCAGAGGCGGGAAGGCTACTATAACAAGAATGTTAAGCCATCCATGTTCAAACCAGGCACATATGTGCTCCGATTAAACAACGCCAGCAAGGCAGAGTATCAAGGAAAAATGGGACCAACATGGGAAGGACCTTACGTGATAAGGAAAGCCTACGGAGATGGAGCTTACAAGTTAGAAACGTTATCTGGTGAAGCTGTTGACCGAACATGGAACGGAACAAACTTACGTAAGTTCTATGTCTAAGAACCACCATTCCTTGTTTATTTTAAATCTCTTCAACAGATTCACTTGTTAAATCCTCATTACCGTGTAGCAAACTAAGTGTTCATAATTGAAATGATGTAAATCTTTCTACACTATCAATGAAAATGGATCTTGTTAAAAACCTCGCATTTTTGGTAAAAGGCCACACATAAGCCTTATGTTCCTTGTAAAACGTTCGAAGGGGTGATGAAGGGCCACACATGAGCCCTTTGAAAAATAATCACCTAAATACACGTTATCAAGAAAATGTAAAACGTTCGAAGGGGTGACGAAGGGCCACACATGAGCCCTTCAAAAAATAATCACCTAAATTCACGTTATCAAGAAAATGTAAAACGTTCGAAGGGGTGACGAAGGGCCACACATGAGCCCTTCGAAAAATAATCACCTAAATTCACGTTATCAAGAAAATGTAAAATGTTCGAAGGGGTGACGAAGGGCCACACATGAGCCCTTCGAAAAATAATCACCTAAATTCATGTTATCATGAAAATGTAAAATGTTCGAAGGGGTGACGAAGGTCCACACATGAGCCCTTCGAAAAATAAACACCTAAATTCACGTTATCAAGAAAGCATAAACGTTCGAGAGGCGGTGAAGAGTCACACATGAGTCCTTCAGAAATAACACCTGGACTCACTATAACTCTCTTAAGGTTTCAACTAAAAACCTAAAAAGCAGCCCACATACGAACAACAAAATGCGTAATAAGAAACCATCGGAAAAAGGAAAGGGCCTATAGGCCATACATAAACTTTACGATAGATCGTTTGCAATAACGAGACAATAAATTAAAACCTGAAGTCACAGGTACACACCACCCGGAATAGACAAAATAACCATAATACTACTTAGCCTTTGAAGACAAAGGTTTGGAATGAGATCCAGAAAAGGTTGGTCGAAGCAATGGAGGCTTCTTTGATAATAGATGCTCCAACAAAGCATACAGATTGGCGACATATTTAGCTAGGAAGGGATATGAAGCATTTGCTAAAGCATCACCAGCTTGATCATACTCTTCTTTTGACGAAGGCCGATAGCCTGACATCTTCTCTAAAACAAAAGGCCCCTCCATAGCAGCCATTTCTTCGAAAGCTTGACATCGACCATAAATAATGGAGGACCTAACAAGCTTCGCTATAAGGACACCTAGATCATCGTTGTGAACAAGCTTCATAGCTACGTTCGGGGTAACTTTGGAAACATTAGCGGCTCTATCTTGCCTTAAACTATCTATCTCCTACAACAATTGAAGTTCAAAAGACTTAAGCCTGTCCCTTTCGGACTCAATACCTTAGATTTTAACCCGAAGAAAAGACATAGTCTGTTCATAATCAACCCACTTTTTCTACTCAAGTATAAGCCTGCTATACTCAATATGAAGACCATCTACTTGTCCCTGTAAAGCTTTGATCTCAGCACACATATCGGAGATAAGAGGATTCTTATCTAAATCCTAAAGAGCCTCATTACACTTTCTTTCTAGTTCAGCGTAGGCCTTATCCTTGTCAAGCTCCCGTGCTCGAATAGCATCATAAGAAGTTTTGGCCTTATAAAGTGCGGGGATAATTTCTTGAGTCCTACTATTCAATACATTGTTAAGAACAGCTTGCCTCATATAGGCCCTATCATGAATATCACAAAGCTGCTCTATGCTTATCTCCCTAAGATGTTGTTTCCAAGATGGAGGAGTAACATGTGCAACAACCCAATGACAATTTGCCACATCCTTTAACTCCTTAGCTGAAGGAAATTCTATAAACAAAAGCGAAGAATAAATGATGATATTGTTAAAAAATCACAACAAAAGGTCCATTTTGAAGAAGATCAGAGCATACCATGGATATCATAATCACTGTCAACATCTAGAGGAGTAGAAGCCTCACCAGCAACCTTACTAGCTCGGGCAGGCACTTTTTGAACTTTTGGAGGCAAGCCTTCCTAGGAACACCAGAAGCAACCTTCCTCTTGCCAAGATATTTGAATTGTATGCTAGCCTCAAGGTGAGGAGATAAAGATGAACCAATTAAAGTTTGTTCATCCTCCCCATAGGAAGGATCATCGGAATTAGCAACATTCTTAACAACATTTGTGGGGTAAACAGAAGATAAGGGAGTAGCATCAATCATGAGAGCATTGTTGTTCACGGACTTCACAGATGGAGAGGTTTCTTAGGACTATGTTTCCAAGTAGTCTTGAAACCTGCGAGGTAGAGAATGGGGTCCGGAAAAGTTTGAACAATACAAGGATACGTGGCTATCTGGTCGTACAAAGGGTCCATTTCAGGGTTGAAAGGAACTTTATCCTCGAAGGATTTTTTGTCCAATTTATTTTTGCCAAGAAGGAGTTCCGGATAGTTAGAAGGGATGATTTTGTTCTCAATAAAAAAGAAACTACCTTTCCAGTTTCCTAAATAGGTTATGGGATTATGAAGGGCCTTGGGGACATCAGCACCCCCTATTAGATAGAGTCAACCAGTCACCTGCAGGACCAAGGTTTAAAAAAGACCAAAGGAGATCGACAGTAGGCTCACCTCCATAAGCTTTGCACATCACGGAAAAGGTTGTCAATTTCACCATACCAAATGGATTAAAGCGGGATATCTGTACTTTGAAATAATACAAGACCTTACACATGAAAGGAGAAATAGGAAGCCTTAAATTAGAAAGGGAAAAGTAATGAGTATACAGACCAACGTAACCCAAAGGGGCATCTAATATGGTCTGCGATTTCTTGGGAAGGATGACCTTGACATCCTAGGGAATGTCAAAGTCAATAACAAATTAATTCAGTGTTTCTCTCGTTAGTGTACATGTTTAAGAAGCGAATGTAAATTTGGAATCCATGGAAGGAAGGAAAAAGAAGAGGTTACCTCAAGGAAAACAATCTATAGTTTGTAGCGAATGAAAAGATAAAAATATGAGGAAATTATCCTTATATACTAGTGAAAGGAAAAAATCGACCCGTACATGTGTCTGGTGAGATCGATAAAGACGTTTGAAATTTCAAGAAGAGCACGCACATTTCTCGAGAAGGACCTTTCTCGACTAACTCCCATATTAAGAGGAAGTAGCATTTAATGTACGTTGCACATATAGGTCATTGCTTATGACTTAGTTCGCATATTGATAGTCAAAGCAATGCACTCATAGATGTATACATTACATTCGACTGGGGGGCTTAATGACGTAACCTCGTCTCTAGGTTCGAAGGTCTCCCCATCAAAGCCCAAATGGGATCTTCTCCCAATGACAACTAATAACTGTTGGAAACACGAAAAGTGTCGGTCACTTCCAAAGTTGTAACAAGTCTTAGCTCGTAGTTAGTATAAGGATTAG
>BQNB010031616.1:0-49204 GCA_026074375.1 Tanacetum coccineum | reverse complement strand
TTGATAATTCATAGTCAGTGTCTCTCATATAGTTGATTTGGATTTATCCAAGTTATCTATCGTCTTACAAAGGCTAGTCAGATCCTAAACCAAGGACCTTCACTAAGGATATAGTTGTCAAGTTACCAAGTGTAAGTATTGGATACGATGTGAATTGGGTATAGTCAATGGACTGACTAAGTCACCCTATTCTTAGCTATGCTTAGGACAAGTATGGTAGATTTTAGAGGTAATTGGAATACTCACTTTCGTAAGATGAGTTTTTCCTAAGGTGGGGATTATCATTCGAGTATGGATATGCTTCATTTGAAACAATGCATGGAAAAGAATAAGGTTACATTTTTGGGTTCTGTAACTAGATGAGAATGAGTTAAGTGGAGCGAATTTGTACAAGAAAAACAACGAGATATTGATAATACAGGAAAGGCTGGTGGCAGCTCAAATTGTTGAAAGAGTTAGTTTGGAAAACTTTTGAATTAATGCTGGTAGGTTATGAGTGGTTGAAGGTCTACTTGTATGAAGCCCTACAAAAAAGCTTGGACGCACCAAGATCTCCTCTTGGGTCTCCACCATCACAGCCACCTCCTCCACCTCCTCCAGCAGGCGCATCTGGTGCTCCAGGTACTTCAGGAGCATCGGGGTCTTCTCAATTGCCGCCACCTCTACCTCCTCCATCTACTAGTACATCTGGATCTACTCCACAACAGGGCAGTGAAGTTCCGAGTTCATCCAAGACTACTGCTTGAGCTCAACAATCTATGGCTTGGACCACATCTGATACTAGATATGAGTCAACTAGCATTGTAGGGGCTCAAGAGCTATCTCCTTCAGATGATCTGATGCATGATGACTCCGCTCCCGACGAACAGGTACATGTATCTGATGATCAAGACTTCGGGGATGATCACACACCAACATCTACTTACTCAAGAAAAGACTGGTGGAAGCCTTTACCTGAAGAGGAAAGACCATCGACTCCTGAACCCGCTTGGACCATTCTTCCTTCCAATGTGTCAGATGTAGAGAACAACTGGGCGTCTACATTAGCTTCAAGCTATGCTTGCAAAGACTGGCGACATGACGACTTTCTTGAATTGGTACTGCCGTCAAATAAACAAGTCTAAACTTACCCAAGCCGACTTGGAAGGGCAGGCATATGAAGTTGTCAAGGTCTTTTATCCAGATATCATTCACCTTCAGTTTCAGATGGAGGAGTGTCACAAGATGCTCACAGATCAGGTTAACTAGGCAAATCCAGAAGGAGATCAAGTCAGAATCAATGTTAACCGACCACTACCTCTTGGTGGTCCTCCAGGTCATGTCACTATTCAAACAGAATTCTTCTTTAATAAAGACTTGGAGTATTTACGATATGGCAGCAAGGGAAGCTCTCCTGCACTCTTGATTTCCAAGATGAAGGCTACAAGCTATCCTGACTTTGGTCTTGAATTACTAGTGCCTGAGCAAATGTGGATTGATGATGTGTGTACTTATGACGTAAGTGCAAAATATGGCATCTATCACTAGTGGTTTACTCGACAAAAGTTCTACATTGACAGACATGAATCTCCGTCATGTCGAAAAGAGGTCCGAACACACATGCGGATTCTCAGTGTAGTCAGAATTAAAGCCTACTCACGATACGGATACGACTACTTGAGCGAAATTGTCCTCCGAAGAGCTGACTTCCAAGAACACACGATTGCTGAAAAAGATTTCAAGAACTTGTATCCTAGTGACTTTGAAGACTTGAATCTGCTCCTTCTATAAGGTCATCTCAATCATCTTTCTGTTTTCGACAAACGGATGTTATCCACGGCTATCAAGTTATGGACCCGAAACTTAGTGATTTGACAACGGGTTGAAGATTTTCAACTCGGTATTGAAAGCTACCAGATGCAGTTGAACCTCACTAAACCAGGATGGGATGCTACCGACTATGAGTTCAAGCATGATTATACCATCATTGAGTCTCCTCGAGCAGTAATCTTCCCGATCAACAACAATGAACGAAAGATCATGCGGTTCAACGAAATATACAAGTTCAATGATGGCACGTTGATACATATTCTGGAAACATTGGATTACAGAGTCATGGAATTCAAGATCAAGCGGCTCAATCCAGGTATGAATACGTACTTCTGGACTAAAAAGGGCGTGACAAGGCGCAAAGAGTTCATTACAGAAATTGAAAGGCAACTGAAGATAAGAAGGATCTACCGGAACCTGGAATGCTTTGTTGGTGGACGTGTTCGTGATATTGACTATAGGCTTCATTAGAGAACTGAATGATATCGTCATTCCATTTAAAAGGTCAATATTATGTGTAGTATATTGTAAACTTCTGTGTTATTTATTATAAATATTTGTAGTTTCAGTGTTATGTGTTAGTTATGAATTTTTCATGAGTTTCTCGTTAAACTCTAAATCATTTATAAAATCATCATAACTGACACTGACAGACTCCCTTACTAATTGAGGAGGAGCATATATAGGTTCCAATATCGACTTGTATTTAATCAGACCACAATTTCTCCTAAATTTCTCTAACATATTTAAATCAATTGAGATCCTAAATCTCAAAGGGTATGAAATTTTTAATAAGGGGAGAGAATGTGATTTTAATATGAAATCTGATAAAAATGTAATCTATTAAGACTCGAGCAGGTACTCCTCCCTCCATGTGCTAAACAATTTCGATTACCGATGCACGTGTTAAGGGGGAGTGTTTCTAAATATAATCAAAATAATCAAGGTATAATGGCTTTGATATTTATATCATAAGTACCTTGGTTGATTCTTCAAATGGTTTATGGCAAGGTGAACTGTACCAAAAGACCAACCCTGTAATTACTTTATCAGAGTTATAAGGATGGTAAGGTTAGGTACTCGTTCCTATGATCCCGCCAGAGGGATCTACCTAGGGACAATCCACTAGTTAGTATAGAAGTCCTAGGTATGATTACAAAAGGAGTATTGTGAGAATAAGGGAATAGTACGGACTGAGATGGAGCTAGTACTGGAATATACCCAACAAGGTATTAGTAATGAAGACTTGGTAAGCACTGAAAGGGTTGAAGAATGAAAAAGAAATGTTAAGATAAAGGGTAAAAAGAAAGCAGCCCTCCTTAAACATTAGGCAGAAACCGGGTCACTACATATGCTGTCAGAATTACATGGTTGATTGCTGACATTGAAGACTGACATTATGGACCCAGTGATGCAATGCACAACCCTCCCAAGCCGCTCAAAATCTCTTAAAATATTTCTATTTAATTTCTCACGGAGACTAAACACGTTATCTACTGACTTTCTCACTCCGAGTTAGTTGATATTGAAAAGGTGGCAGTACGCTCCAGCCTCCGATCACTAAACCAAAATGCATAATTAAGTCTAGAGCCAAGTGATCATCAATTAATCTCATTAGGACACTATTCCACATTACTTGTTATTCACACAATGTGAAAACAAAGGTTATCATAAGAGTCCTACGCATTATCCTTGTGGTTTTGCCATAACATCCGAGTGACACTTATGTCTTCACAATGAAGATGGAAATCCTGCTTGAGCCAACATCAAACAAGCTCATGGTAGGTGACTTGTGAGATCCTTAATGGGTTAAACTTGTGACACTGGGCATCGATTCGGTCCAGATTATGAACTAACGGAGAATGAATTTTGATAAAAGCTTAAAACTCTCGATGTGTTACAAAAACGCTTTTATTAGTGACACGTCAATTGATTTTCAAATCAATTTTCTCTTTAATTGGTGAGATTGTAACTTACTAATTCACTCTTACCATTCTATTAGTAGCAATACTATTAGTGAGGTAGCCTGCTTTGAGGTGTCTGGTAAAGAGATACTAGCAAGTAAAGTGAATCTAATGCATCTGCGTTAGAGGATCTAACACTTTGAGCAGGAAACCCTATCAAGGAGGTTCTTATAATGAATCTACCTGATCATAGGTACAGTATTTATACTGTAAAACGGTCCTCATGGAACCGGAGGTTAATGCAACCAAACTACGACGAATAACAAAGCCATATTCGTCACCAAGCTTTATTGCTAATTATTTTATTTCAGGATTACATAATGATGGAGATGCAGATACCTCATTCCAGCATAGTCAAGTTCATAGCCACATGCTCATATTCAAGACTCGATGACTTTAAACCATCAAGAAAGAATGACCCAAAGCTTCCGCAAACTCTAATATCAACTTCTTCAGTATGTCAAAGTGATGAAGTTGTGAATTGATGAAGAAATACAAACGTAAAGTCAAGCATTCAAGATTGCAACAAGTATGAGCATGTTGGCCCGAAAGTCACAAGAATACAAGATGGCGAAAGATCACTAGATGATGATTTGGAGATTTACTGTGGCTGATGATCTCAAAGAATGCTCAAAGATCACACAAGTCAAAGGAACTACGCTCAAAGACTACTACAATATGTACAAAGAAATCAATGCATGAAGAATCAAAGACTACGAGCTGAACACAAGAAATAGATAGCTGAGCTTAATTTAGTATTTTCTGGGGTGACCTCCCTTAGGGGGAGATTGTTAGATATTAGAAAAAGACTCGGTCACCCCGTGTATTTTATCGTTTATTGTTGCTCGTAGTTAAGTAGTTAATGTATAATGTTCGGTAATGGGTCGGGTAGTAAACCCAACATGTTAGCCCTTTACTAAGGCCCTAGGCTGGTTTTATTGTAAGTATAAAAGCCTCTTTCATGCCTTGAAAGATGTGGGTTAGTAATTTCATTTATACAAGTTCACTTTCTCACTCTAAAAAGCTCTCCCCCACTTTCTCTCTCTAGAACTTGGCTAATCCTCTAGTCATTCGATTGTGTTATGATTTCCAATATCCTACAAACACTATTTCTTGAATGTCGAAGTTCTTGATGATCTTTTAACAAGATTCGATGAAGGACGAAAATAAACTAAAAACGTTCGAGCATTAAATTAGATACAAGGTTAAATTGGTAAATTTATGTTATTTATATAATTCATTCAGAACGACTATCAAACAATTATTTTCACTCAGAATCATTATCAATCAACATCTTAGAATCACTCAGCACGTTAATTAATTCAGTGCTAAATTAAGGTGGTGTTTGTTTTTCTTAAAAATCTCTTAATAGGCTCTGGATGGCCCCAACATCTGATTCGGTCAGAGGCAAACAAGAAAAAGAGGGTTTGTTTTTTTTCTTGGTTCAGACGTGGACATAGGGTAAATCATCTTACCGGATCATACTTAGATGGGTAGTCTTAATGCCTCTGAACCTTTAAAAACAAAAGAACGTTGCATCCTCCTTGTGGTTAAACCTACTTCTTTCATAAACTCAAAAATAAAAAGAAGAAAAAAACTATTCATAGAGCAACAATTTGCCGGCTTCCTCCTAGTCAGTTATATTGTAGCCGAAAAAGAGAATGACATATTTTGTGCCATAACTATAAGATGAGTTTCAGTCGGTTCTTATTTGTTTATGGAAATTAGGTTTTAACGGGGTTCAATGTTTTCTCATTTGAGATGATAAGGTTTGTTGGCTGTAATGAACGAGTGGTGTCTCACTGTTGGAGCATGTAGTGCAAAATATGAAATTATAAGGAAACAATGATTCAAACTCCAAGTAATGACTTCAATATATTAATGTGCAAGTGGAATTGTGTCAATGGTTGGTTGGCATCAATTAACAATGGGTTTATGGATGCAATTGTTGAGCAAAGTTATACAGTAATAATAGTATTTCAATGTTTGTAACTTTGTAAGTTCGTGGTTTTTGTTGTGTATAAGAAGTTGTATTAGTTTTTTCTTTTGTGTATTAGCGGGTTAAAAGTTTTTGGTTGGGTATATTTATCGGTTTTTGTCATTATTATTAAAAACACTCAATATCTAACATTCAGACGTTTTTAGAAAAAACGAACAACATTATTTGATTCAGATTCAGACATTTACGCCTCAGATTCACATTCAGATGTGTGAATCAGATTCAGATCCAGAGCCTCTTAATAACCACCTAATTTTTTTTATCAAAGAACCCCTTAGTCCAGCCTTTTAAAAACAAGTTAGAACAAAAACAAGTCAACAACCAAATCCACAAAAACACAGACACTAGTACTGTGTGTAAGTATATTCTGTGAGGCTCACATCACAGTCATCATCCATCCCTTTGTGACAGGGGCAGCAAATGGCGGGAGGAGCCCTTCAATCCATAACTAGTAACTTCACTTCACCACCAACCACCAAAAGCACCTCATTCCGTTCAATCCACACGTCCTCACGCCTCACATTCTCCGTCAATCACTCCGCATCATTACATCCGTCTCGTGATAATATCCGCACAGTTAATACAACTCTCGTAATCAAAAACTGTGCACAGGTTGTTCAAATTTTATTTTCTAATCAGATACTACTTTAAAACACGGATAATTACTTCAATAATTTGTTGCAAATCCTATTATCTCAATCCATTTATTTAATAGGAAATTCTAAAATTCATTGATTTACACTAATGACTTTTGTAACAAACTAGAGACTACATTCTTTCAACTTATTATTATTCTTAATTTGTTTATAGCAGTTTCCATGTCCAAACAATTTCAGCTTTTTTTTACATCATATTTAATCTGGAATCATTACTAAATGAATATATACAAAAATGGATCTTTTACAGAATAAGCAAATTCAAAAAGTACTTATTGCGAAGCACAAGGAGAAAGTATATTGGTGTGTGATTATTATAACCGGTAAGTTTATATGTGTGGTTTCAGTTTTAGGAAAACGGTGGTAAAGGGGACGATAAGCGGTTGGGAGTGTCGAATGTGCATATGTTGGATGTTGTGAAGCTTGTCTTGAGTTTTGCGTCCAGCAATTTTCTTCCATTGGGTAATGTTGTACTATGATTTTTGTGTAATTGGATTAAACTTGTGTTTGGGATTGCGTTTTGCAAACGCAATAATTAGATTATCTACAACGCAATCAGAATATATAACACTCTCCATGTATTACATCCAACAACTTAGCATTACTTAATGAATCTTAGTTTTTTGATCACATGGTGCAACTCTTATCGGAGGAGTAACATTAGGTCTTGTAAATCCCAGTCTTGGCTGTATTGCTCATAGAAGTTACTCTTTGATAAATACTGTGACAAGATGCTGAAAAGAAAGAAAATCCCTAAGATCACAAACTGTGACGTTATCACAAAGAAAGGCCCTATCACACTAAAAATATATAGGGAAGACGGGTATGAAGAAGTCATCTCAAATCTCAAAGTCAGTGATCTACATTTGACTGAATGGAGAGAAGTAATACAAGCCTGTCCAGACAAAAGTGATAAAGGATGGAAAACCATTTATGATGTGGTAAAGACAAGATTGGATCAACTGACTCAAACTGGACAAGAACTCAAGATTGACTTAAACAAACCTCTCAAAGAACAAGATCCTCTGAATGAGCTAAATGAGTTAGCATATAATTGTAAGTTGTCATGCTGCATGTAAGGTAATGTATGAACGTTTTATTGGAAAATCTTTAATTTTGAAGGTGTTAAATTTTAATGGCCTTAAGAACTTTATATTTTGGTTACAAAACCATTAAAATCAACTCATCATTCTTGTCATGTAAACAGGACTGACATTGCGTAGTGATGAAATTGGCGCAGCTGTTGAAGCATGGCCAGTTGGACTATTTGGGCTAGTATGAACTAAAATTTTATAACTTTATCGTAGTTGTATGTTCATTCTTTTCACTTAACTTCTCTGGCTTGCTGATCAATTCAACAGAACTTGTATTTTGCTTTGCTAATCTTTGACTGGGCATGACACGTAGTCGCATAAGCATTTTTGTCTTCAAAATAAATGACGAAGTCTTGATACACTCTCTTATCATTGTCAGCGCAGGCTTCTATGTTAATGCTTACTCCCCTGTTTTCCAGAGTTATTCTGCAGCTTCACCTCCAACCTCAAGAATTTGTCACAGGTGTGGCTGTAGAAAAGGACCATGTAATACGTTTTTAGTGTTGATCGAAGGCATATAGTTGTCTCTTTTTATGCTATTTTTATATGTAAATATGGCAAGTAACCGAAGAGTAGCACTAGCATGTATCATATATCATGCAGTTCAGTAAAGTTTAAGCCAAGCTTTATTTTAATTAGATGGGAGTAGGAATAGAATACAAGTATGACATAAAATATTTTATAATTATCTAGAAGCTGAGCTAAGATTCGTATTGGGTGCGTTTAGTTAAAAGGAAACACCTTTGTTTTCCACAAAATGTTTTGTACAAAACAAGGAAGATAGAGATTGCATTCCAATCAAATGTTTCCCATCAAATTCTCTACAAAACAGAAAATTTTCATTTCCTACTTTAACAAGGGAAACTACAAACATATTTTGTTTTGTTTCCCTTGTAACCTCCTTGTTTTCTGGAGAATAGAAAACAATATCATATGAACGCGTATTCTAAGTTTTGTGGAAAATTATATCCCCTCTTTTCTTTTACAAATCTAAAATTAGAAAATTGAGAATTTTTTTCTCTAACTAAACGCACCCACTATATTTTTATGAAGGATCAATATTTTACTTCTATATAGCAGACATGTCTCTCGACTTCCATGGAATAAACAATGTGAAATCTCTAATCTTGTAACCAGAAACACCAGCTTCCATCTTGTAATCTATTCAATATGTTTACGTCTTTGTAGCTTCTTCTCATATCCTTTTTCACATTTTTGTATATATCTTACAGGACTAGCTATGTTCTGCTGTATGCCTACAACATTATCAAGTGGAGTTGCTTTAACGCGGGTTAGCTGACTGTTGTTAGAAACTTTCTCTAGTCGCTATTTTGTTATTGTATCATTTGAGAGTTGATTGTAACCAGAGTATGAAATTGTTGATACAGCTTGCTGGAGGAAATTCAGCCTTGGCTCTTGCAATGACTGTATTCTCAAATCTGTTAGGAATTATGATTGTGAGTTTAAAACTTTAAATGCTCTAACTCTGCCGCCCCTACCTGAAACAGTTCACTTATTTTAATAGAAGTTTGAATCACCATGACTGCACTTTGATCTTGCAACCTAATATCGCTTGTAAAAGCTTTCCGTAAAAAAATTTGTTTGTAAGATTTTAGTCAACTTACATGTTTTGGACTTCTCTGCAGCTTTAATGCTATGTGTTGTTTATTGGCACATCAATTTTTTTAACAATACTTCAAAAGTTTGATCACAATATGCTTATTCTCCTTTTATTTTTGGCCGATTATAAAGAATAAGCAATACCGGATATAATCTCATTTTGTAGTTCCTCCAAACATTACTAAGCTGTTTTAGACCTCTAGGAGATCATTTACTAAGCTGTCATGTTCTCTCACTTGCATGCAAGCATGGCTGTAGTTTTTTCTTGCGGTGCATTTACATTCTGTGATCCTATCTATTTTCTAGTCTTTGCATGGTAAAGGGAACTTTACCCAAGTTTTTTTCTTTATACACCGGCCAAATCTAGATTGTTGAAGTTTGGTTAAGCTAGATCAGCTTGATAAAACATATCGTTGAGCAATTTTACACCGGCCATCTAGATTGTTGAAGTTAGGTATTTACTGTGTTATTTTACAGTTCTTTCTTTAGGGGAACTTGTTATTGTGACGCAGAACGGAAGCGTGCTATAAACCCTAACTACGGTTCAAGTCGAATCACAAAGGGATAAAAGACTAAAAGTCTTGAATTTTATTGATAACTGAATAATGAATATTGAATGACTAAACAATAAACCCAAGCCCTATATTTATAGGAGAACTAAACTTGGGGAAAAAGTAAGAATAACAAAAATATGGAAACCAAATAAAAGTCAATAAACAAAATATGGAAACCATATTTTGTTATTAATATTAAAATTCTCCATCTTTAAGGTTACTTATTTTTGGCAGTACCCTTACTCTTGCCATGCTCTAAGTGATCCATATATTCTTCTGCTAGCTCGTGAATCATGTCCTCATCATATTGACAAACATTCATCTCCTTTCTTGTGCATTTGATGTATTGTAGATTCCTTTTACTATATCAAGACTCATAGCTGGTGGTGCGGGTACATCTATTCCGGCTGATCAATTATTTAGAAGCCTTATTGTCACACTTTTGATACCTCTGATTTTGGGAAAGGTAACACGCTCTTTTGAAGCTTCTACCAAGTCTCATTACATTAACTTCTTGATAGTTCTGTGAATTGCATTATGCCTTTATAGACGATTGCAATAGTAGGTCGTTCCACTTAAGATATTCCCATCTACTTTGTTCATGAGAAAGTGCCAAAAAGCGATAAGTACCTACACACAGAAAGTCAGAAGTTTGATATTGTTGGAGAACTTTAAGTCTTAACTTCTATATTTCTTTTTCAACAAATTTGAGATAAGCTTTTAGTCTTTTACCATGCAGCACAGACTAACTGTGCTTAGGGAAAACACTTCTACAACATTTTATGATGTTTAAGTAACTACTGATTACCCTGTGCTTTTGCACCTTTGTTTTTGTATTTCTTTCTCATTTGAGGTATAAGGATCACATGAGTTATTATTTCATTAGTTATCCAGCAATTAAAAAGTTCCTTTTGTCTTTCATTCGACAGGTCATTCGCGAATCCTTTAAAGGTGATTATTCTTACTCTACCTCATTGTGGAAGTTTTGCTGGGCGGTTTGAATTTAGAAAACGACTCCTTGAACTCTAGCATGAATGAGACCTTAAAGTTATTGATCTTATTTTTTGATACACATAATCACCAAGCTTTCCATTTAGTGAAAATAATAATAGGGTTAAGTCTATAAAATAGAAACAAACTTTACCACATTTTACCGTTATCAGAAACGTACTAGTTTTATCATTACCATCCAAGCTTTCAAATTCGTTACATTATAGGTAATTTGGTAATTGGTAACCTGTTAAACAGGTACGTTTTTTTTAATTTCAGTATCATGTGGCATGTTACTTGGCATTTTTTTTATGTGTGGCATATTATGTGTCATCTTACATGAAAATACACTAGTAAAACTGCGCCACGTCATCATCTTCATAAAAAACCACCACCTTCAGCAAATTTCCCGACAAACACCCCCTTTTCTAGCAAAATTTGATAATAAATTTTCAAACCTAACATAAACTAAGAAAATAGTATACAATTAAGGTTCTAAGAAAATAAAGAAGAATATGATCACAGAACTTTTAGAAAAGGGTAGGTATCCAAATATAACTTTATGTATTACAATTTAACATAAATTTTCAATTCATATCTGAGTTTATGGGATTTATCCATAAATTAAATTTATTGATCTAATCAGATCTGAGCTTTCACAACGATAAATTAGTTTGCTAGAAAATGCTGGTGGCAATGGTTAACGAGGAGAGGCAATTTTTAACGAGGAAGCGAGGTAAGGTTTGAATCGATTTACGATAAGATTTGGTGTGAAAACTAACTGACGCCGTGTCTGCCGCTGCCTAATGCGACACACCCCTGGTTTTGCTGCATAACCGTCGCCTCTTGGTTTGTAATGTACCACTTGAACCGAATAAACGATCTGAAGCGATACTTAACAAATAACTAGAATTCACAGATCAAGAATATGAACTCGAAGCTAAATGTTATATTCAACGATTATAGATTGTTGATGATACAAACTGAATTACAGAGAGAAAAAGAGAGATCAATTTCTAAGCTAGTTTACAAATGAGGAATGAACAAGTATTTATAGAGGATTCCTGATGGGAATGTTAGTTATGGGATTTGGGCGCGTTTGGTATTCGTTTAAACTGGTCACAGCCCGTGACCCTCTCCCATTTGGCATATAACATTCTATTCCCCTTAAAGAGATCCTTGACCTCAAGGATCAAACACAAAATCAAATCATATACCACCCTTTTGTAACCAGTCCCTGCCATCTTCAAATTATAGCTAGTAGATGACGCTCTCACCCAAACACTCCTAAAAACCCACATTATACTTTCTATCTGATCCACATGACCTCCTACATCTGTCCTCCCTTCTTTCTTCCTTAATGGCCATCTCCAACTGTCAAATTTCCACTTTTATACTTAAATTCGCACTTTGCACCCCGTATCTTCTTCCGTCTACGCCATTTCCACCTGTGAAACCTCATGTTCCGAAATTCCTCTTTCAAAACAGGCAGAAACGAACCAACCAAAACTTCAAGTGAGCCTAAGAACATCTCCTTCAAGCTGAACTCTAAGCGAGCAACATCTATCTTATCAATACTCTGGTGCATACCGAACTTTCCTGGTCTCAACATACTCGAACCAAAAACATTATTAGGCCCATTAATATCAGTCAACACAACAACTCCAGAATTACCCGAAAAATCATTTAGTTCAGTCAACAACTCATTTAGCGTTTGTTCCCTTTCATCATTTCCACATCCGAAACCTGCTCCTCTCTGCCTTCCAACCGAATCGAACTCATCAATAAACACAAGGCGCTTTCGACTTCTGATTATTCGTTTGATCAACTTCAAACGACTTTACTATATCCATAGAACAATGATCAGACAACTCAATCTCCTCACTTACATTTACAAATTCACCATCTTCTTTGTTACCATCTTGTTTCCCATCATACTCCTTTCCGTTAACTAAACTTTCTTTATGCTTCTCGTATCTCCACAACTGATCTTCAAAACCATTTTCATGTCCATTAACACCAATACCAGTAGGCGAGAATTCTGTTAATTCAGCAGCTATATGACTTCCTAAACTAGCATCTAACTTTTTATCAAAGCGGAAAGATTCATCATTTTTTTCCACCAACTTATCTACAACCATCTCCAATTCATTTTCGCCTCCCTTTACACAATCCTGAAATTCAGAAACCAAATTCATTTCACCCCCAGTTACACAATCCTGAGGAGATTTATCAGTCTCTATGACCAAAAGCCTGGGTTTTAAAAAGCATGATGCACTTCGATGCAATAAGGGTCAAAAAGACGAGGCGCGAGGCGCCGAGGCGAAAGCGCGCGCATCACGTACGCGAGGCGACAATTTTATAAAAAATACTTGTAAGTTATATATAATGCACAAAACACAATAATGCCACATTTAATACCAAATTTACGATCAAAAGATATCATGGATTTTCATAGTTAACGATTCCACTCATTAGAATACATAAATATCACCAAAAGGATCAGAAGTGTTATCATTTTTGAATAATTAAAAGCAAATCAAAAGCATCCATTGAAAGCTTTATGTCTCTAACTCCTCCAAGACTAAAAGCAAAGCCCTATACACATTAGCAAGACTAATTTTTATTAGAATTGGTCAAATTGGACCCTTTCTTAAAAGCAAAGCCCATAAGAAAAAGCCCAATACATATTAGTAAGGGGGTGCTTGGCTAAGCTTATGAGTTGGGCTTATGCTTATGTTATATAAGCGGCTTATTGCTTATATATGTCATAAGCTTGTAAGCCTATGTTTAGATTTTGGATTAGCTCATGTTTAATAAGCTTATAAGCTCAAGTGTTTGGTTTGGCTTATGTTGGTAAATGACCAAAAAGGACATGATTTAATAAAGAAAAGAAAATATAAATGTTAGTTGTAGGTAAACTGAGGGTTAAGTTGTAATTTGTATTAAAGTGTGTTATATAAGCCCAAACCCTCACAAAAAGCCACACTTTTGTGGCTTACCAAAATACCCACATATAAGCTTTTAAGCCGACTCATATAAGCTTAGCCAAACACTTAGTTTGGGCTTATAGGAGTTATATAAGCTAATAAGCTCATAAGCCCACTATATAAGCTAAAACAAACACCCCCTAAGACCAATTTTACTTTAGAAGTCTCAAGTACATGATGCGCAAAAAAGCACCGATGCGTGCCTGATGCGTGCGCCTCACCACGCAACCCGTAAACGCAATGCATCAGGGTGTCCGATGCAATAGGGTAGTGCATCTGCCTGAGGCGCGCTTTTTTAAACACAGCCAAAAGCTGTGAATTTGCACTCTCATTTGCCATCATACCAGATTTGTCACAACCACAATCAACCAAACCTATCACTTCCTTGCTCATACCTGAACATATCAGATTCGTACCTTCTTTTACACTTTCAACACTAGTATTAGTCTTCTCCACTATTGTTGTCACCTCCACAAGACTAGAACTAACACAATACATTTTCACTCCTAAATAACTACTGAAATTTTCCTCCAGCCCATTGTCTTCATTTCCACACACTTTACTCGAATCTTTTGATGACATTTCCTCATCTTTATCCCTTTCTTTACTAACTTCAACAAGATTCTTCATGTCAATATTATCATCAATCACTCCATTTGATTCAGTTTCATGATTTTTCTCATCTTCTTCACAATTCGCCACCCCATTAACATCCACTTTACTTGACTCATTCAATTCCAATTCCCTATTTTTACCAGCCTCTCCACAAACTCTATCAAAATCCATCTTAGAATCTTCAAGACCATGAACAGCGACTTGAGTTTCATCAATCTTGATGAGCTTAAACCCATTTCCAACAAACTTTTTCCCATCGACTTCATCCATCTTAAACCCACAAGAACAATTACCTAACAACTCAAGATTGTCACTTTCTTTATTCTCATGAACAAACTCATCAAAAAGTACCAAACTTTCGTTATCACACACTTTTCTTGAGTCATTGGGTTCAATTTCCTTAATTTTGACATCTTTTTCAGAAACTTTATCAATACTCACCAAACCAAAATCCTCATTCATCACTTCACTTGAATCTTTAACCACATAAAGATGATGAACTGATCTTTTTCTTCAAAAGATTATTTGTTGCTTCTTGTACCTTAGCTAAAGAACAAGCATCCGAAGACATTCTCTAATTTCCGGGTGTAACCCCCAAATGAAAAGATCAATGAGATACCCTTCATCCCTATCCTTATCAAACACCTCATGTGCATCATCTTGTTTTCCACACTTTACTACATTTTCCCCATATTTTCTACCCGAAACTACTTCCATGTCTTTATTGTTTATCATTGAAGATCCCAAATCATTAACAATAGAAGAACTAGAACTCGAACTTCTTACATCATAACCCGAAAAGTATTGATATTGACTTTGGTCACAAGAAGTGTATGTTAACCAGAAATCACGATTGTGTTGCTCTATCCTTTTGATCAGATTATCCATTTTTGAGATGAGTAATGAAGTTGCATCCTTGATACATCCATTTGACTTTTCATTCGTGACCGTTTTCATCATAGTTGTAACCATCTTGAATGATATTGAAAAACAATAACCGACTTAACAACTTGTAACCAACCGTAACTGATTCGTAACAACTTTCACCGGAATTACAACAACTTTGGCCGGAATCGACTGGCTCTGGATACCAATTGTAATGTACCACTTGAACCGAATAAACGATCCGAAGCGATACATAACAAATAACTAGAATTCACAGATCAAGAATATGAACTCGAAGCTAAATGTTATATTGAACGGTTATAGATTGTGGATGATACAAACTGAATTACAGAGAGAGAAAGAGAGATCAATTTCTAAGCTAGTTTACAAATGAGGAATGAACAAGTATTTGTAGAGGATTCCTGATGGGAATGTTAGTTATGGGATTTGGGCGCGTTTGGTATTCGTTTAAACTGGTCACGTGCACAACCCGTGACCCTCTCCCATTCGGCATATAACATAGTTGTCGCATAATCCTTTGAGAAAGAATCAGAGTTATGGTTTTGTGAGTATTTTTTTTAGTGTGTTTTGGACTTCCGATGGAGAAGAGAAATGGTATTTGTTTGTGTTTTACGTGTACTATTTGTTAACTAATTTAATTAATGGTGTTTGGTAAGTTAACAAAACTATAAAAGGGTAAGATTGTCCATTTATTGGTGGACAGGGAAAGAGTGATGGATATTTTAGTCATTTAAAAATTGTTAAAAACAAGTCTAGTTCTAAAAAACAAATGATGTGGAAATGTTTTAATGACGTGGATATTCATGGGTCTTGTATCTACTTGTAACAAGTTACAACGGTGATAAAGGTAATAAAATGAGTATGTTTCTGATCACGGTAAAATAATATAAGTTTGTTTCTATTTAATGGCTTTAACCCATAATAATTCATTCAAATTGTAGATTCAAATAATCAAATCTCATGATGTGTGGGACAATAATAGGTTACCAGATTGAATCTTTTGCCAAATTGTGTCACTATTAACACATCTTCACTCATCTTACGATGGCATCAATCAAGTATTAACAGTAAATTTATCTACTGATGACCAAGTTCATACGCAATGCAGGTGTTGCAGATTTTTCTGACAGTAATCGCAAGCTGTTATCAACCTTGAATGCAATTTTATTGAGTTTGGTAAGAATCTTGGCACTCCTTTTCTTTGATTCTTAAGTTCTGCATCAGTTACTTAAGATTGACAAAGATAAAGGGTATTCTTATGTGCTTCTTTTAGTGGTTGTGTATGTCATATCATGCTAATTCCAGTGGTAGACATCCAATTTAACCAAATCCACCACTGTGCACGACCTAAAATCCAGCTTTTATGTTCTTTATCTTATTCAGGTCCCTTGGATACAAGTGAGCAGATCAAGGTCACTGCTTGTAATGGTTAAGCTTGAAGTGTTCCTTGTAGCTGTCGTAGTGGGAGCGTATGTTTTTATAATTTCCCTATAATCTTGTAGCGTGGAATTTGTGTTAAGTTATTATATATATATTGTTTTTCTCTTCTACTTTTTCTTTGTGATTTATTGATTAAATATTTTTACAGGACCAATCATCACATTTAAAAAACCCATCTTAACCAGTAATATAAGCTATTATGCATGCAACATCAATTCATAGGAGTATCTTATGAACTGCAGGTTTCTTCACCTTGCACTGATGGGGTTCAATGCCCTCTCGATACAAATCCTATGTGCTGTATCTGGTGGCAGCAAATCAGTTTTTGCAAAAAAGGAAAACTCCACTGCCCTCTTACTTGTTGCGAGTCAGGTGACAACATTAATAGCCCCCTAATACATCGTGTTCTTTAGAAAGAGCAAATTTGCTATTAAAGCTCTTAGACTTCGTGTCAGATTAATGAATAATTTGAAATGGCAATCGTATGTTGTTTTGATCTGATAATATCGTTTTCTTGCTTTCACTGAGACTTCTTGTCGTAATCTTTTTGTAGAAAACTTTGCCAGTGCTGGTTGCAGTTGTAGATCAACTTGGTGGTTCATTTGGTGAATCTGGTCTGCTCGTTCTTCCCTGTGTTGCAGCACATTTAAACCAGGTTTATCACCACTACTGTATTTCAAAAACTAATAATTCATTTTGTAGCTTGTTCTTTTTATTTTGGAAAAGCAAAACATTTTATGCCTTGCTCTAATTTGTAATGTCGATGTTTTTGTGTAGATTATCATGGACTCCCTCTTTGTAAACTTTTGGAACAAAAAGAAAGAGTCATTAAGCACTGTCAAGGCGGCCTAGACTGCAATCATTATTGATTGCAGTGATTATAACAATGGTGACATTTTCAGGGATTGCAACAACTAAGCATGATCGGTGGGTATTTTTCTTTGTTCTTTCTTTCCTACTCATTGCATTTTGTTACAAATATTCATGTTTTTCAAAAATTGTAAATATTTTCTTAATTTTTTCAACATCCCTTAAATTTCACCGGGTTACAAATGTTTGTGGTACAATCAAGAGCAATGATGAGTTTTGTTTATAGTTATAAGTTATAATAACAGTCAATACTTTTTAGCTTCTTATAGTAAAGATTTAGGGATACTATTATAACACATATCTTTTTTATTACCAAATTAATAGTGAAATTAGAAATATATCTGGTGTAACTGGGCAAGTGTAATTGTAAATTTTTGTACAGTATTTACATGTAGTTTCTCCTAATTCAATAAGGACTTTTTTTCATGAGGCCAGCCAAATTAATACCTTCTTTGTCCCAGCTTGCTTCAATGTATTTTTTTTCTTCTTCTGGTTGAGATCATACATGAAGGGGGTAATTGTAGGATGGGTGACAAAGGCACCACTAACCCATTTAATGTCATTTATTGTTTTGATTATTGACACCCGCTAAACTGTATTGGATTTATATTTGCATGTGAGCAATGCTAGGTTAGAGAAGATTGATCAACTCTCTAATTGTAGGATGGGTTATTAGGGAATTAAGAAAGTGTCGATCACTCCGTGTCTAGAGGGTCGGTGTTTTAGTTATGTGTATATAATAAAGTATGTAAGGGTGTGACCCATGGGCGACCCATGGTCTTATGTAGAAGTATAAATACCAGGAGGGTGTGGTTCTATGAGTAAACTTATTTCTCTCTTAATGCAAGACATGTTTACTCCCTCTCTCTAGAACTCACCACTATCTCTCTCTCTCTCTCTAAAACCTTAGGTTACTTCTGTGATTGGTACTATTTGGAATTCTTACAATTGGTATCAGAGCACATGGGATGATATAGGAGTGATTTGTGTGCGTTTTTTGAATTGAAAATCAAGATTTCTTTTAGGCAAGTTACGGGATGCTCTTTGTCACGCTTTTATCATTAATATAGGCTTAATAGTGTTTAAAAACCATAAAGTTTATGCTTTTGTTAAAGTATTACAATGTGTTTTCAAGTTGAGTAAAAAAGAGTAGAGTAAAAGAAAGGATAAAATGTAAAAAAGCTCATGTTCTTAAGTTTCTTATTAGGAATGAAAGTTAAAGTAAATGGGTGAAAGAGAGAATTTTGTTTACAAAACTTTCACTCCACTTTTGGGGTGAAACACAACTTTCTTCCCTTTTATTTTTTTTACTTTTCTTTCTTTAATTTGTTTTCACTTTTTCTTCTTATTTTTTCTCAAGAATACAGCGTTAGTGATATAAAAGCTTGTTTTGCAAAAGAGACGGATTAAAACGGTAAAAAATTTGTGTTTTTAAAGTGTTTTTTCGTGTATTAAGTTTTTTCGAAAATAGGCAAGTTAAGTGGTGTTCTTCGTAGGCGAGATAAACTGACGAGATAAAACGAAGACTTCCAAAACCCTCTTTTGGCGATTTAACTCGGCGAGTAAAACTTTCAGGCGACTTAACCTCTAGGCGAAATAACCTCCGGGCGAAAAAACCTTCAGGCGGGTTGAGTTTAGGCGACTTAAGAATTCAGGAGGCTTAAGCAGGCGAGTTAAACATGAGACTTGAGACAAGCGGGTTAAATACCTAATTTAGACAAGTTAACTTAATGTTCACCTAATAACACTTTACTAAAAACACCTAAACACTTAAATCAACCATCCAATACGACACAACACTTCTTAATCATTGAAAAGATCCGCATATCATATCATCATGTCTACACTAACACATGACGTCCTTACTGCTGGTTCTGATAACCGTTCACCTATGCCCGAGAAGAGTAGTTATGATTCTTGGCAAAGTAGAATGCTTATGCATATTGAAGGGAAAGAAAATGGTCATTGCTGTTGAATTCTATTCTCGATGGTCCATTTAAGTTTAAGGAGATTGTTGATCCGAGAAACCAGGAGGCTGGAAGAACAAAAGAAAAGAGAATGCAGACCTGATCTAACGGTTGATGAAAAGAAGCAAATGGAATGTGATATAAAGGCTACTAATATCATTTTGCAAGGGTTACCAAATAACATCTACACTCTTCACTCTTTTGAACAACATGAAAACTGCCAATTCAATCTGGTATAGGTTAAGGAACTTATAAAAGGTACATATTTGAGCAAGCAGGAAAGGGAAACAAAGTTAGCTGATGAATTTGAGAAGTTTACATCAGAGAAAAGAGAAAGGAGAGACAATTCAATCATATTATCTAAGATTTGCTAAGTTGATGAATGACGTAAATATTAATAACATTGAGATGAAAAAGCTTATGATCAACACTAGATTCTTGAACAATCTTCAACCTGAATAATAAAGGTTTGTAACAAGGTAAAACAATAAAGGATCTTCATACTGTTAGCTATGATCAACTATATGCCTACCTTTGAAGCAAATGAGATTCGAGCTGAGCGTGCTATCAGAAATCATGATCTACTTGCATTAGTCGCAAACACCTACAATCCACCATCTACTTACAACAATCCACCACCACAATCTAATCAAGTGTTGTATCCTCCACAACACTCTTATGCTGCACCCGTTGTTCAACAACAAGCAATTGAAACACCAAAATCACATGACTCAAGACTTGCAATACCAACGTTTAATCCAACTGATTGAAAGTCTGAACAAGGCTATAATGTTTCTCAACAAGGCGTTTACCACGGAATATCCAGCTACTAACAACCAACTCCGGACTTCGTCTAACCCAAGGACTCAAGCTAATGTTCAAGATGAAGAGTTACAATTCAAAATGTACAAGGGCGACAAACAAAGAGTTATGGTAATAATGGAAAGGGTAAAGTCGCTGGAATGGATGCTATTAAGACCGTTGGAGATTATGCGGGGGCAAATGCAGTAAAGGTGATAAAATGCTATAATTGTAAAGGAACACGCCACTATGCAAAACAGTGTACTGCAAAGAAGAGAGTGATGAATTCTGAATGGTTTAAAGACAAGATGCTTTTAGCAAAGAAAGAAGAAAAAGGGGTACACTTATGAAGAGGAATGGCAAATCTGTTGGAATCATTCGTAGATTGTGAAGAGGAGTTGAATACAACTTCACTATTTATGGCAGATTGTGTAGATGCATTCGACTCATACTGCAATGAAGATGCAACAAGTGAAATATTAATGGCAAAGATTTCTCATGCTAGACGAGTCACTAACAATAATGTTGGTCCTTCTTATGACACAGATGCACTTTCTTAGGTACCAAATTACGCCAACTGTGATATGTTTAATCTGTTTGTTTATGAGATGCAACATCTTGAACAACCCATATACGTTAAAGATACATATATGGCGGAAACAAATGACAACAATGTTATTTTGGATACTTCACATACGAACACTAACGAAGACGACGTTCAACATGATACTTCTTGTGATCAAGAGAATGCCATAATTATGTCTGTAATTGAAAATATGCAACGTGAAGTAGTCAATCAAGAAACCAAGCAAATGAATGAATCATTTGACCGTTGAGCTTAAAAGATACAAGGAAAAGTCAAATTTTTTGAAACACAAAAGGAGACGGAAACTAAAGTCACAATATGAGAAAAAGATTTGGAAACAAAACTCCAAACACGGATCATTATTCACAATGATAAAGTGAATGCTTTTATAAAGGAACTTTTTGATCTTCAAAAGGAACTTTTTCCTAAAAGTTGAAACTAACTCATTTCTGAAAAATAAGATGCAAACTTTGAAACAAGAGTCAACAAAAAGAGAAGATAAGTATCTTGATGACATCTCGGTTTTGAAAAAGAAGGAAAAAGAACTTGAAAACATTGTATATAAAACAGGTCAAACGATTCAGACGATGTACATGTTAACTTCAAAACGATAGTCTTTTTATCATAATGAAAGTAAAATGGCTCTTGGATATCAAAATCCCTTGTATCTAAAACAAGCTCAAAGAAAACAAGGTGTGTTATATGATGGAAAAGCACTATGTCAAAACCATGAACCCATATTTATGTTTGATTTTGAAGAGACGTTGCAAAATACTGAAGAAGTCGGTTACAAATAAATGGAAAAAAAATGAAAGAACACGATGACAAACCATTTGATTATTCAAAGCTAAATGGTCTCTATGATGTTTTTGTTCCACAAAAAGAATTTTTATGAAGAACAAAAACATTTTTCACAATTTCTGAACACTCCGCTGCTGAAGTTAAAACTGTAAAAGATTTTCCAATACAACTTCCAAAAAGGAGTAAAGCAAAGAGATTTTTCAACGGTTTCAAATGTCATGTTACTACTTTAGAAGAAGTAGTAACTGCCAAAACGTCTTTAATAAATAATAATTAGGAAGACATATTTGCACATGTAATAAAAGAGGTTTTTCTAAAAGATGTAAAACCCGTTGTCGACTCAATCAAAGTTTGGATAACGAATTTTGAAAATGCCCTTAATGCAGAAATTGTGGAATTGACGGAAATTTTTGAATCAATGGAAAAAGAGGCAAATCAATGTTCTTTAGAAAAGCAGAATTTGGAAAAACAAAAGGAAGAATTTTGAAAAACAAATGATCGACTCTTAGAGGACTGCATGACCAACTGTGATTTTTCCTGCACATGATCTCAATCAAATGTGATTTTTCCTACACGTGATCTCAATCAAATGTGATCTTTTACCAACTGTGATTTTTTCACTTGTGATTATAAAAGTTTCATAAATGAACTATTATAATCTATAAAATCACATGTGATTTTATTAGAATATTTAAACTAGTGTTCAATCACATGTGATTTCTCATGTAAGTTTCAACAACAAAGAAAAAAGAAAAAAAGACGAAAAAACGTAAAAAAATGTGAAAAAACGAAAAAAAAGTTTGTCAAAAGTATATCATAGTGTCCGTCTATAGAAAGATAATTAAATGCTGGTCGTGACGGTATAATTTGTTTTGTCTAACGATTAACGCTTAACGAGATATTTAAATTATAAAAGATATGTGAATACTATTAAAAGCTTTTAATCTCAGTCATATTTTGATTAGATGAATGAAGGAGTATTGAATCCCGTAATAAATCAAGGGACTGTATTGTATCTCTACCTAAAATAACTTTTGGTATTATATGTGTTGATTATTATGAAGACAATAATTGGTAATCCTAGTTAAGTATATTAGATGTGTGCAAATCTATTGTACCCGCCTCCCCCCCCTCTTGGCCCGGTCAGAATGAAGAACAAAAAGGTACAAAAGTACCTATATGACCCCCCTATTTAACTTGTCAAAAGTATATCATAGTGTCCGTCTATAGAAAGATAATTAAATGCTGGTCGTGACGGTATAATTTGTTTTGTCTAACGATTAACGCTTAACGAGATATTTAAATTATAAAAGATATGTGAAATATTAAAATGCTTTTAATCTCAGTCATTTTTGTTAGATGAATGATGGAGACGAATCCCGTAAAATCAAGGGAATTATTGGTATCTAAAATAACTTTTCTATATGTTTGATTATGAAACAATAATTGGTATCAATAGCTATATTAGATTAAGGGATTGTAGTATACTTTTATTGCTTAAATCATCATTAGCTACCATTTTTTTCACCCATTTATATGATTGAAAACTTGTGTTTTCTTTAGACTTAAAACCCTTTTGAGTTGTTTAAGATTTAAGTTCATTTGTATATTAAACTTTATTTGGATCCAATCGATATGATTATACCTAACATTTTAACAAACTTATTTTAATTCTTTTTTTTTCAAATATTAGTATCTCTTAAACCGTTAATCCTTAAGCAAAAAAAAAAAAATACCATCACGACGAACATTTAATTATCTTTTTATAAGTGGGCTCTTTGATATAGTTTCAGTAAACTTTTTTTCTTCGTTTGTTACACATTTTTTACGTCGTTGAAACTTGCTCGGAAAAACCACATGTGATTAAGCACTAATTTGAATATACTAATATACCAACATTAATAAAGTAGAATGGACAAGAGTTCTAAGTAGAAAAAGAAACAAGGGGGTCACACAACAGTTAAGGATTCACCAAAGGCTGGAACACAAATTTTGTTCGAGCAATGAATGCCAAGTCTACAACTTTCTTCTTCACTAGATTTCCCGACTCCTGGAACGTAAGAGCATTGTGGAAAATGTTCGCAAGATACGACACCGTGGTTGATGTGTACCTTGCATAAAAAGAACCAAGTTCGGTACCGAATTTGGTTTTGTTCGCTTTATTAATGTTGGAAATACTTCGGATCTTGAACAAAAGTTGGGAGAGATATGCATTGGTAATTTGAAGATTTTGGTTAACATAGCAAAATATGACAAGGGGTAAGAGAATGTATAAAGAAGAAAAGAAGCAAAATGAGTGGCGATGTACGTACAAGAATGAGAAGGAAAGTCAGAATAATGAGTGGCGGTGGACGTTCGGAAAGGCTCATGGAGAAAAGAATGAGAAGGAACTAAACACATCTAGGATATCTTATAAAGATGTCATTGTGGGGTTCCAACCGACTGCGACTCACCAAAAGCATGTGGAGGACGCAAAAGACATCATTGAGTTCCAAGTTAAACACAATCAAATGGCTCGTTTGAGGAAATGCTGGGTTGGAAAGGTGATGAGGTGTCATTTTATACACTTTTTTGGAGTCATTTAACCTCGTAAATCATGCAAATATCACTAAAATACGTGCTTAATCATTTCTTTTTGTGTTTTTAGCACTTGGATGACTTTTGAAGGAAATACACGTGACTTAGGCTCATTTGGGGAAGAAACGGACGAGATTACAACTCTACACCAAAGTCGATGAAGAAAAGGGCACACAGACCTTAGAGACGGTGTCATAATTACTTGTGATGGCGTCAGATCATCAAAGAGACGGCGTCAGGAAATTTGAGACGGCGTCAGGACTTAACCGACATAGCGAAGCCCTAGAAGATTCGGCGAAGTGATGAGGTCAGGATTACAAAGCGACGCCGTCGCGATCGTTTTTCTATATATACAAACTCAGAATTAGGGTTTTAAGTGTGGAACTCGGGATTCATTATTAGGGTACGAATAGTGCCAATAGTTAGGCCGTTTTTAGGGTTTAAAAACCCTCTTGTATCACCATTAATGTTTTGATCATTGAAGTTCTTTATCTTTTAATCTTTCAATATGTCTATGTTTTGTTCGATTAATTACTGTTCTTCGCTTCTCTTTAACATGCTAGGCTAGATTTTATAGTGTTTGCTTATGATTGCATGAGAATTAGTTTGTAGATCCTTTTAATATTAATTCTTGTTGATGGATGTGCGCGTTAGGCTCTAAAAAACTAGCTTCTTAACTACTTGCGAAGACGTATAGGGACACGTGACTGTATAGAAAGGATACCATCGGTAACAGTCTTCATACTACCTTACCCATCTATGGTTGATCACCTTTTAAGTATTTTAATGCATGTAATGTACTCTTAGGGGCCTTGTATAGTCTACTATCTTACTTGTGCGCTGCCTTAACGAAATATTACATAAATGACGGGTTTGTGTAATTCGTTCATGACTTAGGAAATACTTACACATCGCATCACAAGAGTGACAAAGCAATAAAATTAGGAGAAGCAAAGTAAGGTTCATGCATGATTAAGCAAACACATTTATTACCTATCGAGTTTCCACACAGTAGTTTAGATTTAATTTCAGTTATTAGTTTTATTAGCTTAAAATCAAAACCCCCTTCAAACCAGAGATATTAATTGCTTTCTTAAAAATATAAAAATACAAAAATAATCTTCTTTCAACCCTTAGACCTTAGTTACGTTTAGTTCAAACCTTCCCAAACTATTCCCCTAGAGAACGATAACAACCCCCCGAGTCTTGCCTATACTACACTGCAACGGTTAGGTACTCTGCCTAGGGTGTTGTAAAACCTGGTGTGTTACAACGACCACATCAAGTTTTTGGCGCCGTTGCCGGGGAATAGTTAGTTTTGAATTTTATTTAGCTTAGGTCTACTCACTTGATTCTTATCAAGTGAGAATTTAATTTTTTGTCAATTAGCCTTCTCGTAGTCTAACTTTTCTTTGTTCCCTTTGTTTTGTAAAACTCTTTTTCGTTCACCACCATGGGATACGAAAATCCTATCCGTACCTTAGGAGATTATTCCAGACCTAGCCACGAGGGCTATCGAAACACCATTGAACTCCCTGATGGGAACAATGTGGTGCCTCTGCGATCCGACACCATTCGGTTGGTGCAAAATAGATGCTCATTCCACGGACTTCGGTCTGAGGATTCAAACCAACATCTTAAGGATTTTCTAAAATTTGTGGACTCACTTGACCTTGATGTTGCAAATAGGGAAAGAAAGCGCTTGTGTTTGTTTCAATTTTCCCTTCGCGATCAAGCTAGCAATTGGCTTGAACGTATTCCAGCATGATCCATCTCCACTTGGGAGGATCTTACTACCCGTTTCCTTGCTCAATTCTTTCCACCGGGAAGAACCGCTAAACTCTGTAATGACATCTTGATGTTCCAACAACATCAAGGTGAATCTCTTTCTGAAGCGTGGACTTGTTTCAAGGACTTACTCCAAAAAGTCACTCATCATGGCATCGATCTTTGGCTCAAAATCTAAATTTTCTATGATCACGTCTCTATTCATCTTAAGAGTGAAATTGACCACGCCGTCGGCGGCAAACTCCGCGACAGGAACGCCGAAGAATCTTGGGAAATCATAGAGAACCTCGTTCTTTACGACCATGAGGGCTGGGATGATCCAAGAGACTTCACCAAACCGGTCAAGGCAATTTCTTTATCGCAAGATACATCAAGAACGCCCGACCGACGACTTCTTGAACTTGAAGATCAAATTAGCTTCTTACTAAAAGGATCAAGAACAACGCCTAGAACAAGCTCAACGCACATTCCTCAAGCATATGCCGAAGCAATTTCCTCAAACCAACACTCACGAAACCTTGACGACCCACCGGGGCAAAATTCTTTCACTTTTCAAAAAAACATGTTCGTTTGGACCCCCAACACCAAACACTTGAACCTAGTTTTGAAGCTCGAATACAAAGCTACATGGCGGCGCATACTGAAAGAATGGAAAGGTTCGAAAAAACCATCTTTAAACAAAGAGAGGAAATCAACGATAGAATGGCGGAAATGTTTGGGCTTTTGAAAGAACTTACAACAAGTAGGACTTCGAAAAAGGTACTGGTAAGAGAAGAGGCTAGACACCCCCATCACTAAGAATGTTAATGCCATCTCCCTTGTTATAATGGAGAAGGAGAAGAATATCAAAAACAACATGGTTGTTGACAAGAACGTTATAGAACTTAGTGAATCGAATGCAATAGAGCCTAAGGAGGAAGTTGATATGAAGAAAGAAGTGGGATACGAAACTAATAATGAGCCGATTAGGAGTGTGGAGGAGGAGATAACGGGAGATGGAATTGAAGAACTAGTAGAGATGCCTAGGTCACGACACATAGGATATTACCTTAAACATGAAATTAATAAGAAACTGATCGAGGGTCTCATAAATAATCAAAGATATAATGACTCCTTGTTAGCAACACGTTTAGGTAAGATGGACTATGAGACCTATAATTCGTTACCTGTAGGACCTATGTACGACGCAATCCTCAAGAAGAAGATAACAAAAAAAGAGGATATGGGAGGCAATTTTGTGATACCATGTAACGTACGAGGATTAAAATACATGGATGCCTTAGTCGACCAAGGATCCGATGTGAACGTTATGCCCCATTCAATATATAATAGGCTAACCAACGAAAAGCCCGTAGGAACGAACATTAAACTCTCCCTAGCTAGTCATTAGTATATTTTCCCCTTAGGTATAGCTGAGGATGTATTGGTTGAGATAGCCAGGTTATATATACCCCGTAGATTTCGTGATTTTTGGATGTTAAAGAAGATAAGAAGAAGCCCTTCATTTTAGGAACACCATTCTTAACAACGGCTAAAGCCGAGATTAGATTTGATAAAGGGACAATAACTTTAAAATTTGGCAAGAACAAGATAAATTTTTTTAAGATCCCCGAGTCCCTTTGTAGAGTCGAGGAAAGAGCCAAGAGTGACATAGATCCCGCAACCCTCACTACTACTGTAAGTAGGCTAATTTTAAAATGGGAGGAAAGAATCAAACTCCACTAAGAGAAAGAAATGGAGTTTAACCAATGGAGAAGTAAAGTGTTTAACGATGAACGTTTGGCACTCGTGGATGAAGATTGTGAAGTGAGTGACGAAGGAGGAGTCACGTAAGGAGTGTGACTCGAGTCTAGCTACAAGACTTGTTAAATAAAGAAAATCGCAATCTTTTATTTTCTCGCATTTTAGGAGTGTCGTGTGTTTTAAGTCTTTATCGTTTGTTTTTATATGTTTGAATTATGTGATCATGCTTTGTTTTGTTTTTAGCTTCGTCTTAATTGCAATCAAATGTATTTTGCATCAAATAAGTGTAGGGTAAAACATCTAGTTTATAAGAACCATTTCAAACATGTAAAATAAATAATTTAGATTAATTCGCGTCTTGTGTGTCTGTTTAGAGTCATATGATTGTGATAATTGTTTTTGTGGTTTATGCATTAATTTTTCCAGGAAATAACTAATAGGAATTGCGTGCAGAAATTTTTCCAAGATTTTTTTTCTTTACAGACGCTGGAGACGGTGTCAGGATTTCCTGACGACGTCGCATCTCCAGCTACAGTAAAAATCGTATTTTTTTAATTCTTAGAAGTTAATTTTGTATAATTTCCAAATTTGTAATTTTTATAAAATTTGCAGAAAACCACGATTACATTAGCACATTCATCATATCTTTATTGCTTTCGTAGTGTCAAAACCCTAATTAATTACGTTGTATATTATTATCCTGCAGATTTTACGTCAAGTGTAGTTGTTTCTTGTCTTTGATTTGCATGTTATATTTGATGAGGAGAAACCCGGAAGTTCTTAGGAGTTTCATGTGGACGATTCTTGGATGACGATTTAGCCGAGATCATTTGTTTCTTCTTCATTATTGTTCAAACCAGGGGAGTACTAGTTTCTTTTGCCTTTTCTTTTTCCCTTTATTCGTTTTACGGGTACTTTTAAGAACATTGGGGACAATGTTCAAAATAAGTGTAGGGTGGGAAATAAAGCCTTAAAAACTATTTCTTCATTTGCCTTTGCTTTGTCCTTAAAAAGATGGGTAATATACTGAAACGTAGCGTAGACGATAATTTTGACCCAAATTTAAATTTTTTATGGCACATACCGATGAAAATTTAGTATTATTAGGGTCTCATGGATATGAGTTATATGACTAGTACAAAAACCCTACCACTCAAAACAATTCTACCCCAAAAATATGAGGTTCGCCCCTAGATCTTTAAGAATTCAAGCATCCATTTTTGGTGCTTAAGATAGTTTTACCTTTAGCTTTCTCGAGTTAAGGAATGAGCAATCATATATGTCGCGTTCATGGATTTGATCGTGCATATGTGGCTTTGTCGCTTTTTCTGGAGCATTGGTATCAGTTAAAACCAGTGTTGCAAAAAAAGGTCTACAAGGCCGATTAATCGCCGATTAGATGCTTCAAGGCCATCAACCTTGCCGATTTATGTAACAAGGACAAAAATAGAGGTCAATGGCGATCAACGGTGTTCAAACTTTCCGGAAACCTTATAATCTTGCCGGAGTACCTAAAACTCACCGTAAACTTGTTTTGATCACTTATAGTAACTGTTTAAATCTGTTACAAGCTTTTTTTTGAAAAAAATGATTGCCGATTTAAAATACTAAAATTCGCCGGAGAATAGCACAAAATTGCTAGAAATACCCAAATTTTGCCAGAAAAGTCAATCCGATTTGAATCCCGCACTTGACATACAAGCTAGACAAGGTGGTCACCGTCAGGCTAACGATTCAGTTTTTTGCACCTTTGGTTATACTATTGAGGAGTGTACCGGTAGTATATTAAATGTCTAGATCTTGTTTTATGTGTTTATCCCCCGGATGACCACAGTGAAGATGTTATTCATGTGATTAGGATTTGCTAAATGATAAGAGGCACTAGGATAAACCCTTTTTAAACCTGTAATTGTTATTATGATCTCCCAATCATATAACTATCCCCATACCCTTGTTTCACACTCATTTTTAGTGCAAGATACCCCTAGTACACCCCTCCGAGCCTATCCTTTTTGCGGTTCTTGTAATTTTCTGGTGGATTCCGGATTATTAATGAAGAACATTGTTTACACCCACATCAAATGTTACACCCAAATCGCCTTAGCCTTCCTTTTATGTACTCGTTTTTAGTACATTATTGTAAAACCCAGTTAATTATTTGCTTGAGTACATGGTTGCTAAGTCGAGTCTTTTTATTAGTGTATACAATTTTAGGACGATTGAGATTTATGGTAGTTTTTATTTTATGGAGAAATGGGGAAGAAAGTCAAAATTATTACCCACATACGTGCTTAATACACTCCATGTTATTTTGATCCTTTCAATTCGGGTCATTAGTCAGTTATGTATTGAGTATCAAAAACTCAAGTGTATGGGCGCAATTATAAACCCCAAGTTATGTATATGTTTATTTATGTTTTGGTAGATGGCAGGGCAAAAGTGTACGAAAAAAATAGAAAAAAAGAAAAGAAAAGAAAAAAAAGAGAAAGAAAAAGAAAAAAATTGATAAAAATACAAAAAAAAAGAAAAAGAAAAAAATGTACGTGCTGCCATCTTGCTTATGTTTATGTTTATGTCAAGAAAGTGTCAGAAAAGAAAAAGAAAGAGTTTGATGTAGAGTTTTGTATATCTTAGTCCTAGTGTGGTCGAGTCTTGGCTCAGCAACGCCTTCACATGTATTCTTGTATATTAATTAACTCACCACCACCCCAAATTCACCCAAAATATATCCCATCCGTTTCCGTTTAACTTACACCCAAACACTACAACCCTTTAAAGACCTCTTTGATAGTAATTCCTAGGTGCTTACGCCATAACGGTGGATGTTTGATCCTTTATCAAGCCTATGGTAATTTATATGCTATGACAGGTAATGGGTGTTAATTTTCTGTTTCATACTTCTATAATTCATTATACACCCGAGAGAAAGAGAGAATACAGACACTTATGTGAGGTGCTAGTGTATAATTTCCGTGCTTTTAATTACAAGGTCTAATTGGTTGTGTCATAAACTATCTTTAAAAAGTAAGTTAAATGTCTCCAATATTGCTATTGTCTAAGTAGAAAAGCCTATTTGTTTGAGGACAAGCAAATCCCAAGTGTAGGGGTATTTGATGAGGTGTCATTTTATACACTTTTAGGGGTCATTTAACCCTCTAAATCATGCAAATATCACTAAAATACATGCTTATTCATTTCTTTTTGTGTTTTTAGCACTTGGATGACTTTTGAAGGAAATACACGTGACTTGGGCTCATTTGGGGAAGAAACGAACGAGATTACAACTTTACACCAAAGTCAAAGAAGTAAAGGGCACACAGACCTTAGAGACGGCGTCACAGTTACTTGTGACGGCGTCAGATCATCAAAGAGACGACGTCAGGAAATTTTTGACGGTGTCAGGACTTAACTAGCATAGTCAGGACTTAACTGGCATAGTGAAGCCTTAGAAGATTCGGTGAAGCGATGACGTCAAGATTACAAAGAGATGCCGTCACGATCGTTTTTCTATATATACAAACTTAGATCTAGGGTTTTAAGTGTGGAACTTGGGAGTCATTATTAGGGTACGAATAGTGCCAATAGTTAGGCCGTTTTAAGGTTTAAAAACCCTCTTGTATCACCATTAACTCCATGTTTTGATAAGTGAAGTTCTTTATCTTTTAACCTTTCAATGTGTCTATGTGTTGTCCGATTAATTACTTTTCTTCGCTTCTCTTTAAACATGCAAGGCTAGATTTTATAGTGTTTGCTTATGATTGGGATGTAGAGCACACACCAACCAATCACCATGAACGTGTACTCTTGTTGATGAGTGTGCGTGTTAGGCTCTAGAAAACTAGCTTCTTAATTGCTTGCGAAGACGTCTAGGGAAACGTGATTGTGTAGAAAGGATACCATCGCAACAGTCTTCATACTACCTTGCCCTAATATGGATGATCACCTTTTAAGTGTTTGGAATGCTTAATGTACTCTTATGGGCCTAGTAATAGTCGTTATACCTACTTGTGCATTGCCTTAACGGAATATTACATAGACGGCGGGTTCGTGTAATTCGTTCATGAATTAGGAAATACTTACACATTACATCACAAGGGTGACGGGCAATAGGATTAGGAGGAGCAAACTAAGGAGTAGTGCATGATTAAGAAAACACGTTTTTACCTACACGACTTTCCACATAGTTAGTTTAGATTTAATTTAGTTTAGTAGTTTAATTAGTTTAAAACAAAACCCCCCTTCAAACCAGATATTTTACTTGCTTTCAAAAAAATATAAAAAAATACAAAAGTAATTTTCTCTGAACCTTTAGATCTTAGTTACATTTAATTCGAGCCTTCACAAACTATTCCCGTAAAGAATGATAACAACCCCCGAGTCTTGCCTATACTACACTGCAACGATTAGGTACTCTGCCTTGGGATTTTACGAACGTTAGCGTTTTACAATTTCCACTCAAACAAGCTAAAGATTCACCATAAAGCCACCATATAACCACAATAATATAAAAATCCGCATAATGCTCTACAAACACAAACACTTATCCACATGACTCACAATAGCGTAGCAATGCCAAAAAGAATATTAAGAATCCTCAACATTCAATTTTACCAACTTCCTAGCTTTTAAAGCTTGGGGAAAAAGAACCCAAGCTTGCATAAGGAAAAAGAACCCGAGCTTTGAGAGATCATTGAGATAGATGATGACAATGATGACAATGACATTGTTATCATCAACAACACCCTCATTATCTAACTCAACTATCTCTCGAAGTCTAGACTATTTTTCCTCAAACCTTGAAGGTAACAATAAGCTACCAAGCAATACACGTTTGGCCGCTAAATGTTCCAGCAACTCGGTGCTATGATTAACGTCGACATATATCTCAACATAAAACCTATATCAATTTCTCATATCCTCATCAACCAAACATTATTATAACTATTTGAAATGTGATGGATATCCTTAGAAAAAAAAACAATTTATCAATAAGTTTACCAATAACTATAACATTCATGAAATGACGAATTTTAAACACCAAATATATAAATCCTATAAAATATACACATCCTATGAAATGACCAACTTTGAATACCAAACACATATATCCTATAAATCCTACTAACAATAGCTTAATGAACCAAGAACTTAAAAAGGAAAACCAAATAAATCAAATAAAATTTTCAAAACACAATATACAACAACCAAATCCAAATCAAATCTGCATACGACTGAAAAAAAAGAATGCAGAAAGTTTAAAACAATCATAACCTAAATTCTAACAAAAACCCTAAAACTTCAAAAGCATATTTGTTTAGAAATACCGAAAAAGTCATGACCACTTCTAATATATCGTTAAGTAGCTCGTATTATAATATTTGGAAACCAGCTAAGCTAATCGGGTCAACATAAGATACCCCTTATGTTGACCGACTCATGTAAGGGTATAAATACCCTCTCCATGCCTTGGAGAGGGCTGTTGGTTCATTTGGTAATAACATTTTTCTTTTTTCTTTCTCTTACTAAGTGTTCCAACCTCCTCTTTCTCTCTTTAGAATTTCCTTCTCATTTAGTCATCTTAGATTGTATGTTTAATATCCTACAATTGGTATCAGTCGCCATGGGGTGATATCATGAGGTCGTGTGCGTTTTTATCTTGGTTTTGATCGTGTTTTTTAGTAGTTTTGGGTCGTGCGTCTCACAAAGATCAAACATGGATTTTTGTGTTTAAAACTCTTAAAGTTTATGTTTTAAGCAAGATCTAGGCATAAGATACTTAGTTGTATAAGAAAAATCAAGGTAAAACGTCAAAAAGGGTGTTTTAGGTGATTTTTAAAAGTTTTTTATGTTTTTTGAAGCTTGTGGAATAAGTTCTGTTTGAAAGGTACGAAATACGTAAATCTGCGGAATATGTGTGCGGTTTATGACAGGTTGTGCGTTTATGAAATTGTGCGAAATAAGTAAATCGTGCGATTTATTACACGTGTTTGTGTCAAGCGAAATACGTATTTGTGCAAAACAAAACTCTGCTCATTTTTTTTCCAGGTTGTGCGAAATATGTTTAGAAACATGTATGCGATTTATGTAGTGTAATAGGTGTGCAAAACAATTTGTGTAACAAACATGCAAAATACATAATTGTGCGAAACAAAACTCTGTTTAATTTACATAAACCGTCAAAACAATAACATTGACTTAATCCTGATAAACATTTACATTGACATAAATCGTACAAGATATTGCATTGACATAAACCATGCGGAATATTACACTGATCAGAAAAAGATTTTATTTTCTACTGTTTGTCTTACTTTGTAAAATCCCGTGAAATAACTTGGTATTTTCTCAGTTTTAATTAAGATTTGTAAAATCCCGTAAAATAACAATCTTAATCACCTTCAACAACAACTCTTTAACACTATCCTCCTTTATCACTGTTCGATCAACTTCATATCTTACTACAATCTTATCAAGATGTCCACCTTAGCTGAATACATGATAGTTACCGGTGCTGAGAACCGTCCTCCTATGCTTGACAAGTCAATGTATAATTCACGGGAGAGTCGTATGTTGCTATATATCAAAGGAAAGAAGAACGGTAGGATGATGCTTGAATCAATTGAGAATGGACCTCTTATCTATCCAACCATTGAAGAAATACATTAAACTCACTGAACAAGAACAACTTCAAGATGATTGTGATGTTCAAGCAACAAACATTGTTCTTCAAGGTCTTCCACCTGATGTGTACGCACTTGTTAACCATTGTCAGTCTGCTAAAGATATATGGGAACGAGTCAAATTACTCATGAAAGGCACTGAATTGTCATATCAAGAACGTGAATGTAAACTGTACAATGAGTTTGACAAGTTTGCTTCAGTAAAGGGCGAAACACTTCATGATTATTACTTGCGTTTTGCTCAAATTATAAATGATGTGTGGAAACTAGAAGAGAGGTTGAATAGTTTACAGGTTCTTTTTACGTTTTAAAAGTTTGCTTTCAAAATACTTAGATTAGAGTTGTATGTTCAACCAATCAACAATATGAATCAACAAAGTAAATATCTAAACTAATACTAACTAACAATCCCAACAATATAAAGAGAGAAGAGAAGGAACAATCAAACTAAGACACCAAGATTTATAGTGGTTCGGCTACGAAGCTCTTCTTTACCCTACTCCACTCCCCAAGTATCCTACTCGAGATTTCACTATTGACAGATACAAGCTCCTTGGAGGCACGGAGAAGAACCATTTACAGTCGTTTATGTTTGTTTTCATCTGACACTAAGCTAAATGTCGAAGTATCTTCTTTAGACTAGATACCAATCTATCTCACTTCACAAAGACATATATCCTCGCGCAATCACAAGATCTACACTAATAGGTTATTTTCACACTAATCCTATCACATAAAAATATACGCAAGATAAGTACAATAAAGATTTGATACTTAGAGTAGAGAGGAGAAGAACGCGCTTAAATCTCTCAATTCTCATTGTCTTGGCGAATTACGAATGTTTCTCTCTCTTTGCACTTGATAAAGAGTGAGAGAGATGAAGAGAACTGAGAGTTTGATCACATGAAACCAAAGAGTCTAAAAGTGTGTTAGTGATCAAGAGATTTAGTACGAGAGAAAGAAGAGTGTTTTTAGAGATGAAAGAGGGGAAAGGTATTTGATAAAATTCGTTTTTGCAAAAAGAGTGTGTGTTTTTTACAGCGAGGAAGAAGGAGCAAATATTATAGAGCAGATAAACCCATTATTACGGTCTACATGATAGGTAGGTCTAGACTATATCTGAGTTGGCCGCCAGATCCTTATAATAGGAGGCCGCCAAGTAGACTACGCTTTTGTTTTTGTCTTTTTGTGAGGATAGTTGTATTGTTATGAAAGTTGTATCTGGTATGGAAGCTTCCATTTGGGGGGGGGGATTTGAATTTTAAATTTAAGTTTTAAATAAAACTTTTCTTTTAATTAGAAAATATTTTGTATATATATTTTTGTGAAAATACTTTTGTAAAAATGTGATGGTTAAGAGAAAAATAATTTCTTGATCACTAATCATGCTTAACGATTTGTTTGTCCATACCTTAAGTGATTACTAATCTTAAAAATGAAATTTTACGATTAATAATTTGTAAACGTTTATTTTTATCGTAAACGTTTTTACATTTTGTTATTATCAAAACATTGAGAGGTCAAAAAATATAAATAACGTTTTTAGACATTATTTGTATTAACAATCTCCCCCTTTTTGATGATGTCAAAATATAAACTTATTTTGTATAAAATTAAAGGTTTTAAATTATTAATGAGTTTTCATTCTATTTCTCTCCCTTTTTTGTCGAATTCAATAAAGGATGATCGTCGAATTGTTGTAGAAAGAAAGAAGTCGACGATATCAAGACTCCCCCTTGATGTATGCTCCCCCTCGTTTGAGGCACCAAGAGATCAATCTTACGAAAATTGTTTGCTACAAAAAAAGTTAGTAGTACAAGTGCAAGACAATATCTTCTCAACTTATAGCAATTCATGCAAGTTAAATCATAAAGTAGCTTCATTCATTACTTAATAAGCTCATATAAGAAGCATACTACATGCAAGGAAAATAGAACTAAGACTTAACAAAGAAACATTCATTCATACATTACACCACAATCTAAACATACTACATAAGGTAGATAAAGTTAATCATGACATAAATTCTAGATGATCCTTGATTCATGGGAAATGACTTTGAGCAAAAGGGTAAGGGTGACCAATTAGAGGTGATATGACCTAGTTTTCAAGGGTGGGGTGGAGAGAGTGAATTCATGGTGGATGTAAGAAGATACTCAATGTGAGCAAACATTAGGTCCATCTTATCTCGAAGAGAAAAGATAAGATTGCATTTGAGAAAGAAACAAAGACAAGTTGACCCATGATAGTCATAATAGTTAAAGTAATTGGGATGACCAGTGAGAGGTGGTTGAGGTGGTGGTCGTGGTGAAGGTGGTGATAGAGTATCAAGAATGTGATCAAGAGGAGTGATTGGTAACAAAGAAAGTGTGATATCCAAAGAAGGATGACTTTGAAGTGGTTGAGAGTTTAAAGGTCTAGGAGGAACATCTGAGATGTTGTCAAACAAAGGGTTCAAAGGTTGAGGAGAAGTTGGTTCATTTGATGATGGTGGTGAAATTTGAAGTTTTGATTGAAAAGAAGAAAATGTGTTCTCTTGGCTTGATGAGGTTTGATTAGTTGATGGAGTTTTTGATGGTGCATTTGGAGGAGTTGGAGATGAAGAAGTTGTTGTAGGAGAAGGTGTGGTGGTGACATCTTCATTACTAGAAATGTTAACAAATAGTTATCTAGGAGGGATTATGGTTAGTTTGATTTTCTTAGAAGGGTTAGAAGAAGAGGTTTGAGTGGAATCCATGGTAGGATGGTTTGAAAAAGATGAAGATGATAAGAAGAGTGGGAAGGATGGCTTATTTAATTAGGAAGCATAGGATTGAAGTGGCAAAGCATGAGGATTAAGAGGATAGATTCCAAAAGTGGTTTAGCAAAATGCAAGAAGTTTAGCTGGGCCTAGAGAAGAGAATAGTCAACTGCACAGAAAATCAGGTAGTCACAGAAAAATTTCCTTGACTCTGATGGCGGTCCCATAATTACATGGCGGTCCCAGATATATTAGGTGGTCGCCCAATATTTATGGGGGCCGTTTTCTAGAGGAGCAATTTTTTTTCCAGTTTTTCAAATTTAGTAAAACATGTCCAGAAAAGGTTTCCTAAAGACACCCTTTTGCAGTCAATCCTATTTTACCAGGGATCATCTAATATCTAATAATCAAATTCACAAAATTAACTATTCTAAATTCTATTAGTGAAACACATATAGGTATACGAACTAAGAGATAATCATGTATAATATAAGTAATTATATTATATCAAGGTGCAAGCAAACAAGTGTTTAGGATCATAAAAATGAAATGATCATCTAAGGCAAGTTATATTGCCCGTACTACATTATAAGTTATTACTAAATAGAATAGGTTTTAGTACTTAATCATAATAATGTAGTAAATAAGACTAATAATATTTTATAGCAATTTTCCAAATTGCTCACTTCTTCATGTTTCTCTACAAGTTTTTGAGGCCTTTCCCGATTGACCTTAACCCACCACGATGCTTATCTCAAATCTGAACTTAACGGTTGATGATTTCGGTTTGGTGGGTATAAAATGGATTCATGTGAGGGTCAATGTTAGGTGGGTTTTGAAAGACTTAAGGAACTTCGTTTGTTAGAGAGTTAACAAAGCGAATGAGGGAAGGAGTGCTTGCATGCGAGGTCCCTTCGCTATTCTCATCATCATCATCATCATTAAGATGAGAGGAGGATGGTTGATCGAAGGCGGAGGAAGAAGAAGTGGAGTGACGGCCTCTTCTCGTACCATGATCCTTTCTAGTCTTTCGCTCTTGTTGAGTGGTAAGAGGATTCATGACACGATCATACAAGACATAGGACTCGTTTGACAACTCAAGACTCTCATTTATGACGAATCTAAACAAACGGGTTAATTGCATACCATAGGGTAGAATTATCCTAGATTGTTTATGACCCACTCCATTCGTTTTGCCATATAATAGGCAAGATTGAACTTTTTGGAGTTTGCAACACAATATAACATGTAACAAAGACACGCGGGAACATGGTGCCGATTACCCCTCAGAGAGAAAACATATTCTTGGATAATTTCTTCCAAAGGCTTCAGGGTTGGCACCATTCCACGAGTGAGAATTTAAATGTTCTTTTTAATGCCAGAATTTTAAAAAGATATTTTGATCATTGTCTCTAGTAATTTCTATTGAATGAATAATGACTAAGAGAAGTTATACACAGACTAGAGTAAACTAGATGATAGTCAAAGTAATAGTACATAGCAATACTGATAATAGTACGTATGTCTTAGCATATTAAGGTGGGCAAAGAGAAGGAGAAAATTTAGTAAGATGTAGAAATATCTCAAACATGTATTGAGGTATCCGAATCATCACTTGTGACTTCTTCAGAGGATATGGAGATGATTGCTTGAAGATGATTAGGATGAACCCAAGGTTTCATGGATGGCCAATACAGTATATATTTTGATTTTTGTAGATGAGGATTGATTTTGATGAGGTGATCGTATAGACGATTTAGAATCATTCCATATGGCATTGGAGAGTTTGGTTGATTTTTAATATTTTCAACTCGTTTGGTCATAAAATAAGCAAAGTTAAAGGGAGTGCTTGTTAGAATGCAATACATCATGTGACCTGATGATGCGGGAAGAAAATTGGATTTATTTTGAATGCCAAAGGCATTTTCTTGAATGATTTCATTCCAAGATCTCATGTCATGACGAAGCTCTTCTTTGAGAATTTTGTTTGGAAAAATGGGTTGTCCAGTTGTTGTAATAGATTGAACAATTTCATTTGGTGTTGGAATATGTGTTTGGTAAGAGGTGTTAGATTCTTGATTAATTCTCAAAGAATCAAGGGATGAATCTTCGAAGTAAGAACATTCTCCTTCACATGGAATGGAGAGAATTAAGGCAAATGACTTGAGTGAGAGTTTAAATGTTCTTTTTAATGCCTAGAATTTTAAGAAGATATTTTGATCATTGTCTCTAGTAATTTCTATTGAAGAATAGAATTCAAGCAGAAATCTTGGGCAAATCCCTTCGTGGAGTTCATATATTCAGCAAGTGGCAACCATAGAGTCCAATCCTTAGGATATTTACCGGTCATACACCTAAGATAGCACTCCAAGCATTTCTTAACCACCTCTGCATGTCCATCTGTTTGTGGGTGATAAGCCGTTGACATCTTCAATTGTACTTGCAACATCTTAAAAAGAGACTGCTAAAATAAGCTCATAAAGACCTTATTTCTATCACTGACAATTGTTTTAGGTAATCCATGGAGCCTGTAAATGTTATCTAAGAATAGCTAAGCAATGGTTTTGGTTGTATAAGGGTGTGTGACTGCAACAAAGTAGGCATATTTGCTCAGTCTATCCACTATGACCAATATAGTACTCTTTCCCTAAGACAAAGGTAAGGAGTCTACAAAGTCCATGGATATGTCATTCCATACTTGAGTTTGTGTAGGAAGAGGCTGTAATAGACCTGGATAAGCAGACAAATCAGCTTTGTTTCTCTGACACACATCACAGGTCCTAACAATTTCTTTCACCATTTTCCTCATTCCTTTCCAATAGAAGAAGGCTCTAATCCTTTTTAAAGTTGCTTGGACTCCACTATGACCACCAATGGCTGAAGTATGAAAATGAACAACCATTGTCTTTCTCAATTGATCATCTGCACCTACCACCCATTTGCCTTTTCTCCTTAATTGTTGATCATGCCAAGTATATTTAAAATTTTCAACTGGCCTATTTTGTAACTTTTCCACTATAGTTTTGAGCATAGGATCAGTGGTCCATAATTTGGTGACTGCATTCATAAACTCATTAGAAGTAGAGGCAGATAAAAGAGCAAACAATTCCCCTTGACTTTGAGTTCTTGACAAGGCATCAACTACTACATTGTCCTTGCCTTGCTTATATTCAATCTCATAGTCAAATCTCAACCAATTTGGTAACCATTTTGATTGGAAATGGGTAGTTATTCTCTGGTCTAAGACATATTTGAGACTCAAATGGTCTGTTTTGATCTTGAAGTGCCTGTCTAAAAGATATCCCCTCAATTTATGTAAGCCAAAACCACAGCTGACAATTCCTTTGCATAGGCAGATAGGGATTGATGTTTAGGAGCTAAGGTCTTGCTTAGGAATGCTATAGGATGGTTGTTTTGTTGCAACACAACTCCAATATCATATCCTGAAGCATTAGTCAAAATCACTAACTCTGCTTGAAAATTAGGTAAGGTCAATACTGAGGCTTCTGTCATGGCTTGTTGTAGTTTCTCAAAAGCTGTTTGTGCCTCTGGATTTTATAAAAAGGCATTCTTTTTTAAAAGAAGAGTCAAAGGTTGGCTGATTGCTGCATAACTTTACACAAATCTTTTATAATACCCAGTTAATCCTAAAAAACCTCTTAACTGCTTCAGGGTTGTTGGTATAGGCCAGTTCTGCATTGCTTTGATCTTTTCTGGGTTAGTTGCCACTCCTTGCTTTGAAATTATATGCCCCAAATACTCCACATGTGTTGTGCCAAACATACATTTACTCTGCTTAGCAAATAAAGTGTGTTCCTTATTAGTCTGTAATACTTGTCTTAAGTGATAAACATGCTCAGTCATAGAAGCATTATAGACCAATATATCATCAAAAAAAATACTAGAGTGAATTTCCTTAGAAAGGCCTTGAAAACTAAATTCATAAGGGACTAAAAGGTGTATGGGGAATTTGTGAGGCCAAAAGGCATAACCACAAATTCATAGTGTCCATCATGAGACTTGAAAGCTGTTTTGAAAATATCTTGCACACACATCCTGATTTGTTGGTATCTTGATCTTAAGTCCAGCTTTGAGAACACTTGAGCACCATTCAATTCATCAATTAGTTCTTCAGTGATTGGAATTGGGAATTTATCTTTGACTGTGTTTTCGTTGAGTTTCCTTTAATCAATACACATTCTCCAAGTTCCATCCTTTTCTTACCAATACAATAGGAGAAGAATATGGATTGTGACTTTGTCTCACTACACCAGTTTCCATCAATTCATTTACCATAGCCTCAATGACATTCTTCTGGTTTGGTAGATATCTATAAGGCCTAATATTGACCACTGTTGACTCATCTTTGAGAGGAATTTTATGATCAAAACTTCTTTGAGGAGGAAGAGCATAAGGTATAGCAAACACATCTTCAAACTATTGTAATAGTAATTGTAACTTAGTTTGTGATCCATGACTAGGTGCTTCACCAGTCTGCATCAACTTGAAAGTAGCAATAGGCCAAACACAGCTCATGGAAGGTAAACTTTTCTTGTGCAATTTCTTTCCACTCATCCATTGTAACTCAGACTTTCTTGTACCCATCAAACACATTTTCTTGCCTTCATAAACAAACTTCATGACTGGCTCCTTAAAATTCCATTCAATGATTCCCAAAGTGGATAACCACTGAATGCCCAAGACCATCTCACATCCCTCCAAAGGCAACAACATGACATCAACACTAAACATTTACCCCTAAATGGTCCATTGAAATCCATAAACCATATACTGACTAGCAAGTTTACTTCCCCCCAGCTATTGTCACTTGTAATGGGCAGGTCTTTCTCAACTTACAACCTAACTTTTTAGCATTAAAAAGGTCTAGAAAATTATAGGTGCTACCAGTGTCATAGAGCATATGCAACAAGTGTTTCCCTACATTTCCTCCAACCCTCATTGTATTGAAAGTAGGAACACCAGTCAAAGCATTCAAAGATATCTCAGGGTATTCAATCTCAAACAACTCCTGATTCTTATTTGTAAACTCTTCCTCTTGTGATTCAGACAGATCCAAATCATAATCTCCTTCCCCAGGACTTATTTTTGATGCATACATCTGGCCACCACATTTATGGCCAGGCATATATTTTTTATCACAATAAAAGCATAAATTCTTTGCTCTTTTCTCAACTAACTCTTTTGACTTAATTTCTCCTATTTTTAGGCAGTTTAGTGACAATTTGAGTGTTTGTAGCAGGCAAAGCTAAGTTAGTAGTGGTGTTCTTATTTTGGTACACTACATTCCTATTAACATATAATCCATTATTATCCTTAGGAGTTTGTAAAATTAGAGTATTTCATGTGTTTAACAACAACAAATGTAGCTTCTTGAAAATTTTCTAAACTAAACGCAACCATAAGAGATTTGGGCCTAAACATTCTTACACATAATTCTATGTTAGCAGGAAAACCAACAATGAACATGCTAATAAACTGAGTCTCACTGATGTCTACTTGTGTAACTAACTTTTCAAACTGACTTTGGTACTCTTTCATAGTAGCTTCATACTTGAGGTATTTAAGTTCAACCATAGGATCCTCATTCAAAGGTCCAAACATCTTAGCAATGGATTCCTCATAGACATTCCAAGCCACATCCTCCCCATGGATCTTAACAAACTGCAAATGCCAAATTAAAGTCCTGTCATGTAAGTGGATGGACACAATTTCCACCTTGTCCTCATCATGAACATTATCAATAGTGAAAAACTATTTGACTTTAAACATCCACCCTTTTACATTCTCTCAACTGAATTTTAGAAATTCAAGCTTACTCATACGACTAAATCTACTATTGCTACTCCCTTCACCTCTTTTAAGCCTGTTCACATCTGTAGCCAAATAGGCAAGTTTAAGCATCATATATCTCATACTATTAGCCATCAAATCTAATTTCTTATTCAAATTTGTGGAAATATTCGTGACATAATCAGTAACCCAATTCCTGACATTTGGATCAATAGGAACATATAAACCAGCATTACGTGTATTCACCGTGATTGATGATGAATCTGTTACAATTATACCTCAAGAACACCTAACAGAATCAACAATTAACTGTATATGATCAAAGTTGGTCAAAATCAGAGCAAAACTAAACGTATTTGTGAAATGGAAATGGACGAGTACAACCTAATGACGTATTTGAGAAATGGAAAAGATTTTGACCGGAATTTGATCAAAAAAAGTGGTTATACGGTTATAACAGAAAAATGAGGTTGTTGTAACATAATTGGAGAGTTTTTGGTAGCCAGAAAAGAGGCTCTGATACCAAATGAAATGCACTAATTGGGTTAAGTATTTATAACCGGAATTAGTCAACACATTAACACTAGAATTCACAATCAAGTAGGTAAATTCAAATGAGAATGGTTAAAAGGATTTGTTATATTGATGATGAATGTAATGGAACGATTACAGAGAAGAAAGAGTATCATACAAAGCTTAGAATGAAATGAAATGATCAACAAAGTATTTATAGAAGAAATGAAAAGGGCGGGAAAATCTGTTGGAGTCAAGTTTGACTTGTCTGTTGACCAAGCTCACGTGCATAGCACGTGAGTCTGTTATTTCAGTTATTTCTTTAGTTTGGCTTATAACAGCTACATCATTCGAAAATAAGTATAACTAACAAAGAAGAACTACAAAGAATTTTTATAGTAAAACAACATTAGAAAAAATAAAACTCGGAAAAATAAAGACCTCGTTTGAAGACATTATATACCTTTTTACCTGTAAAATTCATATATGAAAATAAATTTACGAACCGTGTCTTTAAGAAACGGAGATCTTCAAATGTTTTGCAATTAATTATCCAAGTTACATACATGATGTCATTATTTTATCAACCTAGCTAGGTTTCACCACCACTTGCAGCTATATCTCCCTAAGCATTCATGACATTTGAATTTTTCCAAGTAAAAGAAATTTGAGTAAGAGGCTGTTTCTTTTTCACTTAATGAGTGAGCCCAAACTCTTAATTCATCTTATTAGGAGGTTCATAAAAAACTCTCTTTCTCAATTAAGTGGCTAATTTAGACAATCCTCTAAGCCACTTAATTTAGTAAACAAGCCCTAAATTACATTGTTCGTCCTTGTGATCAGGCTCAAATTCTTACATCAACCTTTGGTATTTTTCTTGCATAGATGATCCTTAACTTGTAACTTTTTAATGATGTTCGTACTTATCACTAACATCCGTGAACTTAGTCCATTAGGGCATTAGGCTACCCACAATGGGTGCCCTCTCATGTAGATCGACTAACAAAATCGGTTTTGAAGTGGGTCGCCCCATTGTGGGTAGGTCTTGTGATGTTTGTCGCTTGCAATCGTTTGGGGGTGTAGGTCGGATATACGACCGAATGTTTTACTTGAGAAATAGTTGTTGGGCTATTAAAATAAAATAAAAAACTTTTAACACGATAAATACCGAATGTTTTGCTTGAGAAAAAAAGTAGGTTGCTACTGCGGGTAGCCTTAAATCAATCATATGTGTAGAACCGTAGAGAGGGGGGGTGAATACGGTTTTCTTGACTTCTTCGAGGTTTATAAAACTTCAAGTCTTAAAAGAACCGAGTGATGCACTAATCTACTTTGCAATTAGAACAGAGAGAGAGAGAGAGTGAGTGAGAGAGAGAGAGAGAGAGAGAGAGAGAGAAAGAGATAGAGAGAGAGAGAGAGAGAGAGAGACCACGATGTATACTCGTTCTGGAAGGGGGGTTTAGACCTTCCGTGCATCCAGTTGCGAATCCACGACTCCGATACTATACTAGTATAAACCTTATGGTGGACTATAAACCGTATTACAAATTAACTCCATCGACTTTTAACAAAGCTCGGCGCTCACATAGAAGAGTTACTACCTACGATATTCCGCCCTTGGAATCCACCCCTAAGAACCCGTGATTCGACCAAACCTATAAACTCTAAAAAGCCTTCCCCTTGGAAGCTTATCAAACCCCAACTAGATCCCCAATAATCTAGGTTTGATTCAACAGATACAAGACTTCCCTTACAACTCGATAATGAAAGACAGTTTGATTTAAGAATCAAATCCCTAACCTAGACTAGAGACTCAATTCTAATAGAAATGGTATGAGAAAGAAGACCCTCGACAAAACACATAAGTATGGATTAGGTACTTGTGTGGCTCTCTTACGGAGATGTGTGTTCTTCAATAGATGATAGAGGAGAAGATTAAAAACACTTGATGTTTAGACTTAGAGGATTAGAGGAGAGAAAAGAGAGGAAAGAATGTTTGCAAGAGGTGAGGAATACAAAGGCCAACTGGGGTATTTATAGGCCAAGGAGCACAAATTGTGTAAACACAATTCGTGTCTGGCGTGCAGCCCAGGCAGCGCATGGCCAGCGCGCCAGATTCTCGAAGATGTTTTTTTTCGGGACTTGACGTTTTAAATACCCGCACTTGTTAAACCCCCAATTGTACTTCACGCTATGACCTTTCAATCATCCTTATGCTCAAGGTCAACCAACTCAAATAGCCATTTGATAAAAACGTTTGTGAAGTATTAAAAGCCTTTTGCTTATCCGATATTGAAAAGAGATAAAAGAATTACCGGAAAGAGGTATTTTGAGTATTCCTCAAATGTGTAACTATATAGACGATGTGTTATTCCAGTAGCACTGTTACAACTAGTTTTATTATGATCTTTTTGGTTTGTGATTGGACATGTAATAATGATCTTTTAGAAGAAAATATTGCTAAAAAGATTTGTATACCACTTCAAGTAATTTATATATAGGTTATGAAACCCTATGATTTTGCATGCATTACTTTGGTTTTTATGAAAAATTGTTGTTCTATACCCTTTTAATGTTTTGTGTTTTTTTATCTTTATAATTTTATTTTTGTTATAAAACTGTGAAATGAAAAGTGCGCAATAAAAATTATAAAGTTTGACAATTAAAAAGTATTAAACTGTCAAAGAATACGAAACAAAAACTGAAAAAAATTGTATTGTACTGTTAACTGAGAGGACAAATTGGCGGAGATGGTACTTTTCTATACTTTACGTGGAGCAGTTGGTGTATTAATAACACAACTCAATTAGTAGTCTACAATCTGAATTTTTTTAATCTTTATGATATATGCATGAGAACTATATTAATCCGTATGCATAATTAATTGGATTTAGGTCCTTTAAAGTTCATATGAATTTTATCACAAAAATAAAGTAAACCGGATCCTTAGTAGGCCACACTTTTATGTTTGTGAGAGAACTTTACAAGTAAAGTTTATATGAACTTTATAGGGTCTCAATCCTAATTAAATCAATAATAACAATACATCATTTGTTTTTTGTTTATAGTCTTTTGAGTTGCATATAAAATTATACTACTTTCGACTCATATTAAATGTTTAGTTTGACTTTTTAAAGTTTTTTTATCAATTTTGACCTTAAATATGTTTGTTTGTGTTATATAATACTTGATGCGAAATATGTGAATGAATTAAGTTTTAAACGTATTTTTATTAGTATAATTTTCATCATGTATAACACAAACAAAAACATTTAAAGTCAAAATTGATAAAGAAAAAACTTTAAAAGTTAAAAATGAACATTTAATATAAGGAAGAGAGAGTAAATTTATAACTAAATTACAAGTTGGTCCTTCAACTCTTTTAAATTTTGGGTTATTAGTTTTCAAAATTTATGCGAAATTGCTATTTGGATAATCTCCAACATATTTGATTTTGTTTTAGTTGGTATCTAAACTTAACCGGTCGTTTAAAACAATTTTGTTAGTTGCAAAAGCTTTTTCATCTTTTTGGCATTTTGATAAGTCCTCAAACACTCCTGTAACACCATGTCGATAACATTTTCAGTTGTCGAACTATCATTGCAATATCCTAGATTTTGGAACTAAACCTAAAATTTGAAAAAGTTGAGACACAATGTAATGTAGTCTAAATAATGGGTGCTACTATTGGTACCCTCTGGCCCACAGAAAGTACGGATGTTTCGTACTTTTTGGCCTTTTTGTCCTCTCTTTTACAGTGCAACGCATTTTTTTATCAGTTTCTGTTCCGTAATTTTTGACAGTTTCATACTTTTGACCTATTAAACTTTATAATTTTCGTTCCGCATTCTGCGTTTCACTATTTTATAATATAAACAAAATTATAAAAAATAAAAAATAAATAAAAATAACCGGAAAAACCAAAGGGTACAAACGGCTTTTCAGAGGGTAAAAGCGGACTTGCTCAAATGTAAATTGTTAGAAGAGAGGCCACAAATGTCCACTTTGATGATTGCAACTTTGGTAGGGGACGTCAAATCAAAAGTACTTGCAAGTTAACTATTACTCCATTTTTGTCAAAATAACGACTTTTAGGATAGTATACAATTATTTTTCGATAAAAACAAACAATTTAAGAAAAAATGTATTTAGGACCCGTTTGGTTTGACAGATTTAAAAGGAGATTCAGATTTGGCTATAATAAATGTTGTTTGGTATCAACATTTTACTGTTTGCTTTAGGCTTAAGCCTAAATATTCCACCATTTACAATTCCATACCATTTCGCCATCTTTTCTGACTTTATCCCATTTTTGTGGGCCCGTATGAACCTCATCCATTCATTTTTTATTTTATTACTTTTAATATTACTTATTAGTTTTAATTTTTATTTTTATTTATAAAATACTTTTAAATATTATTTTCTCTCTTTTACATAAAATTCAAATTTAAATCTTAAACCAAATTTAAATTTAAATTCAAATCTAAATCCTAAACTCATCCACAAACCAAACGGGCCCTTATTACTGCTTTATTTTTTTACTTTTTAGCAAAATGATAGTTTTACCTTTAATTAATTGATTAAAGTCTTCTTTAAAATTTATAATAATAATAATAAAACAAAGGTAATATAGTAAACTTGATCAAACTTCCATATCTATTCTTAGTAATGGACAATTAAATTGAGAAATACTAAAAAGAAAAACGTTGACTATTAATTTGGGATGAAAGGTGTACTAAGTTGTGTTATTAGTACTCTTCGTGTTCGATTATTTCTTATTTTTTACAACTTTCACCTCTCCTTTGACCATTTTTTTTACTACACGGTACAGTTTTTTTATCAGTTTATATTTCATACTTTTTGTTATTTTAATATTTTTACTTGTTAAACTTTATAATTTTTGTTGCTCACTTTTCGTTTCACAGTTTTATAATATAAAGACCCCCAAAAATGATTGTGATCTATTTATGTTTTTTTTTAAAGTTTTTTTACAAGTTTGTTTTTAGTATAAAACTATAAAAAAAATACGAAATAAAAAATATAAAGTTTAACTAATAAAAATATAAAACTGAGAAAAATACAATCTAAAAAATGATAAATACTGTACAATATTTTACTGTTAACAAACAGGTAAGACAAAAATAATAATGACAAAAATAATAATAAAAGGATACCAATAGTAGCAGTGTCTTTACAACCCATCCCTTTATTACTCTCTAGACTTGCCCCTAAATTAAGACCATCAAATCGTATAGCTTCTTCCAAAAAATTTGTTTTACGAATATCTGTTTCTAAGGGCGTTCACTATAATGGTTTATAAAAAGGTTTATAAAATTACGAAAAGGTTTAAAAACTTGTAAACCATAATGAACATGCATTTTAAGCTTATGTGACATGAAGAGGTTTAAGATATTAGATCTTTTCATAATTTAACTAGTTTCAAGGCCCGCCCGTTGGGCGGGGAGTTTTAAGGTATTGTTGGAGATGTATTGTGGACAAATAAATGTAATTAAAAAGAGAGTTTATAAGACAATATTGTGAAACATTGCTCACTAAAGCCACAACACTAACTTGCATATTCAAGTAACAAACTTTATGAATACATACAAATAGAGTAATTAAGCTATCAAACCACCAACAATTTGCATTCACGACCTATAGTATCACCATCTTGACCTATATATATATAT
>BQNB010031615.1:0-53837 GCA_026074375.1 Tanacetum coccineum | reverse complement strand
CGATTAAAATTAAAAGTGAACGCGTACGAGAAAAAAATAAATAGTGAAAATTAATAGTTTTGTAAATGACCTGAAAATACGGAATGTTACATGTTCTAGGTTGGTTGGCATAGACTTAAACTTTTACTAGGGGTATTCACATAAATGTGTCAAAACGTGTACAAAGAAGCATGTAAACAACTTTGTCACACTAATTTTAAAAACTTTTAATAATGACACTGTAGTGACATGTCATGGTTCACGGTAACTCCAATCGAACTCGTAAAGAAGCGGAGAAACAGGTCAGCGCGAAGCGTATTAAAAACCTTATTTCTTTAGGGAATTACGTAAAACAATCCGCCTTAAACTTCTCTTATAGTCTGTTCTAGTGGATGAGCCGTACTTTCCATGAGTCCATAGCGTCCAGTTTTTAATTCATGAAAAACAAGTTTTAATAGTTTAACGTCTTATTAATTTTCACAAAACAGTTTTCCACGAAACAAATGGTTGGTCACTATGGGCATGCATTAGGTGTGTAAAATTAATAGACTACTTTAACATCATCTTTTAGTCATATGGCATATTTAATTAGGCGTGTAAACAATTTAGACATTAAATAATCATGCATACTAAGATTCATAATTAAAAGATGACATTAAGCATACAAGTAAACATGTAAAATCCGAGTTCTCTCGCGAGTCTTCCCCAAATGGAGAACCATAAGACCCTCACTAGGTTTTCTGCTAAAGTGTCTAGATCGCCCCATTCACCACATATTGTGATTGAGTAGGTCTTATAGCCGGAATAGGCAATTAATTAAAAAGGAATCATGCAAGCTAAATTAACAGTCTTAATTTTCCTTTTTAACCTATATTAACTTTTAATAGTTTTCAAGATCAATATCTACTTATTTTATTTATCTTATGGCAAGAATCTAAATATTGTTGTCATATTTTTCTAGTAAAACATAAATAAAATATCAAACGTAGCAGATCATAGACTATGTTTTAATGATAGGCATGTAAACTAGGCGTATAATTAAAACAAAACGTGTAACCCATAAAGCTAAAACGAGTTGGCTCATGATGCCACTGTTGGGATTTAATATCTATATAACCAAGTTACTACGAGTACGCAGCGGATTTGGATCTAGTAATAGCATACGGTTAACACTTAAACAAGAAGTAAAAGAAACGCGTACCTCTTTGATAATCGATCAAGAAAACGAAACAAGCAATTAAAGTAAATTGCCTCTACGGTTGCTCACACAGTCACGTCAACCAAACACGTTAAGCTTGCTAGGCTTAACTCCACTAACTAACAACCTTTGTTTTATAACCGAATACCAAACGCACCCTTTGAGTTGATATGCGAAAACCAACGAACCGAATTAGGGTTTGTAAACCCTAATCTAACCGAAAATCACCTGGACCGAATAAGAGAAAAACACGAAACCCTTGTTGGAATTTTTCTTCGAACCAAGAAACCACAATACACCTTGCAACGTCGAGCTTGGAAGAGCAAGTAAAGTCGATCAAAACCTTAATGGTGAAATCGAATATTGATGAAGAACTATGAACCGAAAATCGAATTAACCTTTATAAAAGTTGTCGAACTCGGTTGGAAAAGAACAAAGAAAACCGAAAACTATTTTAACGTTTTGAGAATTGTGTGTGTCGTGTGAATGAGCTTATGGGGTGAGGGATATTTATAACCCTTCATCCCTAGCCTTGATAAACTAGGAGACGAGTCCTAGTCCTATCACAACTCTTCATTCTCTTGTTCTCCTTATCCACCAATCGAACAAACACCCCCTCTTGATCCTCCTTAGGAAACCGGCCACCTTAGGGTTCGGGTGTTGTTCATTTATAGTCCTTGTGATTTATATAAAAAACGTGAAGTATAAAACGTGTTCTCCGTGTATTAACGTGTGTGCCCCCAATAGGCTCACATATTCGTAATGTATTCGTGTTATTCGACTACCATAATCCAACAATTAGTAGTATTATCTTATTTGATATAGAAAGTAGCACTATCTTTAACTCATGTTAGTGGACAGTGAGTTGAAAAGGTCTATACTATATTCAATATATTTATATCATGTGCAGTATGTTGAAATTGAAATGATAAACAAGAGTCAGTAACATATTTATGTCTTGTGCAGCATGTTGAAACTCCTGTTCCTGCTCCTGGAAATGGGGAGATTCTACTTAAAGTAGAAGCAGCAAGCATAAATCCGTTAGACTGCAAAATTCAGAAAGGGATGATACGCCCTATTTTTTCGCGAAAGTTTCCTTTTATACCTGGTTAGCCCCATACTCAATCAGAATCATCATTTATCGCTGTATATTTGGGGTTTAGCAATGTGTTAGCTTGAGTAGGGAAAGAAAGACCACTCGACGTATGGTTTTACTGTTTTTCCTTTTAGTAACCATTTCATTGGTGTATTACTTTTGTGTTGACAGGTATAGAAAAACCATCAAATTGATGCCTTGAGAGTATGTCAACAAGTAACTTTATTATACACCAAATGATTGTTTATTCAGATGATCGTATATTCATAATTTCATATACTGGACGATAATTGTTTGATGGAACAGTTGGTGATGTAGCTGGAGAGGTCGTGGAGGTTGGACCGGGAGTTACGAATTTTAAAGCTGGTGACAAAATAATTTCCACCCTTGTAAGTTTTATCTTTGTTCTTTCTAATTTTTGTGATTTTTCATTTCTATGATTCTATAACATGGCTATTTTTATTGTCTTGGGAACTTGATAAGAAATTCAGTCACTAATTATACCATTGTTTACACAACACAAGTTCTTGTATTGCTTAAACTCTATAGAGTATGTTATTTTTTACAAGGGTGATCTTTAGAGGTGGCTATATCAACCCATCTACTTATGAATTGGCCAATATGAGTTGTGTTGTATCTACAATGGCTTACTTTAGACATGGTGTATTATGGGTTGAAAGTCGCTCAACATTTTTTTACTGTGCAACTTCCTAAACTTTTTTATTTAGAGTCTCGCATTATTATTTTACTAATATAGTTTTTTTGTAACCGCAGTTAGGACATTTAGTATTTATATACAGTAATACGTAGTGATATTTTTGAACAAAAAAGGGAAATAGGGTTTCGGGTCAATTTGTCACATACTACGTAAAAACTTGTTCGTCCATCTTGCCACCTCTAGTGGTATGTATCTGAGAAACTACAAGAAGGTCCAACCCTTTTTAAATTATTTGGATTGGATGATAGGGCACTGCAGGAGGAGGACTGGCTGAGTATGCAGTGGCTAAGGAGACATCAACAGTTCAAAGACCATCAGAAGTATCAGCTGCAGATGGTGCTTGTCTAGGTATTGCAGCGTGTACCGCTCTACACTCCCTCACTATTTCAGGTGGACTAAAGCTAGAAAAAAATGAACCACGCTCAAACGTCTTAGTGACCGCTGCTTCAGGTGGTGTGGGCCACTATGCTGTCCAACTAGCTAAACTAGGAAACATCCATGTCACAGCAACATGTGGGGCCTGCAACATCGAGTTTGTCAAAAGCTTAGGAGCAGATGAAGTTCTTGACTACAGGACCCCAGAAGGGGCCGCCCTCAAAAGCCCATCAGGACAGAAGTATGATGTAGTTGTCCATTGTGCCACTGGTATACCATGGTCAACCTTTGAGCCCAACCGGGAAAGTAATTGATATAACACCACATGGTGGTGCGTTTTGGACTTATGCCGTAAACAAAATCACGTTTTCTAAGAAGTAACTTCAACCTTTGGTTGTGAGTACTCCAAATGCCAAAAAGCTTGAGTGCCTTGCGAAGTTGGTGAAGGAAGGCAAATTGAAAACAGTTATTGACTCGAGTTACCCTTTAAGTAAAGCTGAAGAGGCTTGGGCCAAGAGCATTGAAGGGCATGCTACTGGGAAAGTGGTTGTGGAACCTTTATATAGTTCCCCGTCGTATAGTTCAAGTGTTTTGTGTGAGTACTTAATTTCTGTCTTTTATGCTGTATATGACTTCTAATTTTCTTCTACTGTTTTACATACTGTTTATTGTGAAATCAATGAAAATTGTACCACTTTGTTTTTCTATGCTTCGAGTACTAGTTTCTCTCCTCTATTAATGTTGGATTCCCATTTCCATATTTGCTAGTAGGTCTTAGTTAATCTTATAATCGGTTTGTGGGCCAAACCAAGATTTTATAGTGGTTCGGCTACGAAGCACCTCTGGGTCACTTCGGGGGAAAAATCTAGCGCTTTTGGGAAAATGGTGGTGGAGGTTCAAAAGGGAGGGGGGATCTTTGTGGGTTAGAGTCATAAAAAGCATCCATGGAGAATGCGGTGGGCGTGGCGATATTAGAGGGGAGGGTTGGGATGTGGCGTGATATCAATAGGGTGGGGGATGAGTTGGAGGGATTAGGGTTAGAGTTTGTCTCTTCATTTGTGGGGAAAGTGTGGAATGGTAACGATATTAGATTTTGGGTTGACATATGGGTGGGTGGAGTTAGGTTATGTGATCTATTTCCGAGGCTATATCATCTTGATAGGAGTAAGGAGGGTAGGGTGGTAGAAAAAGGGAAATGGGTAGATAACGTTTGGTGTTGGGAATGGGGTTGGGTTAGAAATCTTAGAGGTTTGTAATGAGTTTGAGGATTTACAAGCGTTATTGCAAAATGTTGTTATTTGTAGGGACCGTTGGAGGTGGGCGTTCCAAGAAAATGGTGATTTCACGGTTAAAGAATAAACAAAGTTGGTGGAGGAAAAGTCAACATTTTCGTGTGGAGGGCACTTCAAGGTAGACTTCACGGTTAAAGAATTAACAAAGTTGGTGGAGGAAAAGACTCTTAGTGTAGCTAGTGAGGGCGAGGCGACTATATGGAACAAATTGGTGCCAAAAAAAGTCAATATTTTCGTGTGGAGGGTGTTGGAATTTAACAATCAAGTTAACCATTAACTCATACGAGTGCGCAGCGGATAGATCTAGTCTAGTTGTCCTTCGTGTGGTGACATGGTGGAATCGTGTTCTCATGTGTTTATGCTCAGTGTGCAAATTTTGCTATGAGTGTGTCTGGAAAATTTTTTATAGTTTTGGTGAAGAATGGTTTGTTAACCAGCTTTTTTCCATTGAGGAAGTTCTTTTCCTCTAATGGAAACGCTAAAAAACATCCATCCAAAATCCATGCTAGAAGTGGGCAAGCGGTGATTTGACATCCGGGTAACTTCATTGGAAAGAGAGAAATGGAGCGTGTTATTTACAGGAAATCATCTAGTCGTGAAACAAAATTGTTCAAGATATTCAACTTAAAAGCTTCGAGTGGATTGTGAGAAGATCCGGAAAGAAAAGTGAGATGAATTGGCAACAGTGGCTTTTTGATCCGGTTAGATGTCGAGTGTAATAAATTTAGATAGTTTTTAGGGTGTGCAGTGCTGTTTCCTTTCTACCTGCACAGAATGTGCAGTCAAGGTCAAGCTGCAATATTTTTTGGTTGAGTTTTCACCTTCCAAAGATCGTGGGTCAGATGGGTTTGAGACAATGATGGTATTGTTGTACACTAGTGGGGTACATGTGCTTTTTTGGTCTCCAACTCTATAGTGATATCTGTTAGTATTGTTTTGTTTTTGTTTTATAGAGTCGTTTTTTTTTCTTGCTGCCTACTGTATGTTTTGCTCTTAGTGTTTTTTGTTTTGGGTCCCTATATTTAACTAGCTTGGTTATATAGAGGATGCCTGTGTTTGTATCAGTTTGTTTTTGGTTTGGAATAAATTGCCCTTCAAAAAAAAAAACTCCCTGCAAAGTATTTTCAAAATTTCAAGGCCATGAAGAATGTAGCAAAGAACAGCACAATACATAGGTGCCAAGTATTACTCATTGGCTGCGGTGAAAGGAATAGAACGTGCTTTTCCGCAACTTTTGTTGAAATACACTATTATATTATTGATCTATCATACAATAGTTTTAAGGGGGAGATACCAGCCATCATCAAAAATTTGAACGCACCTATAGTTTTCGACGTATCCCACAATAGGCTCAATGGGCGAATACCACTCGGTATTGATAAACTATCACATATTGAATCATTAGACCTCTCTTTGAACAATCTCATAGGAGAGATTCTTGAATCCTTGCAGAGTTAACGTTTCTTGCATTCTTAAATTTCTCACAAAACAATCTTATGACGAGAATTCGTTTGGAGGGAATCCAAAACTCTGTGGACTTCCATTGCCCAAAAAGTGTGGTGAGTATCCGCACAAACCACAACTTGAAGCAGCAAAAGAAGTAAATGAGGACAGTGAATTTACATGGAGGTTTAATTACCCTACTAGCAGATTGAATGTTTGAGTTCTTATTCTAATAATAGATTTGTGTAAAAAATAACAAATACTAGTAAATAAAAACGAATTAAATATCAATAATTATTGAGCTATATTTAAGGATCCGAATAGCTATGTCAAAACTTCATCCCCCATCTTTCTTTTGATCAAAACAAAGAAAAATCTCCATGCCCATACACTCTTTTCATCACAAACCCTAATCCTGAAAACATTTAATTCCTCACATTTCGTGTAATTATTTCCTCACATTCACGTTCTCATCGTTATCTGCATTGAAGACCTAAACAGAACAATATAATCTTTTGGGTGACACTGCAAGCATTTCCATATGCATGATTTATCAAGGAAAACATTGAATTTGTATTAATTTTGGCAAGGGTAGATAAAGGTCTGGATATTGGTTGAATAGGTTTGAGGATGTCGAATACGTATGGAGATTTCAATTCAAAGATCGATTATGTATTTAAGGTTGTTTTAATTGGAGACTCAGCCGTGGGGAAATCTCAGCTTCTTGCACGTTTTGCAAGAAATGAATTTAGTGTCGATTCAAAAGCTACGATTGGGGTTGAATTTCAGACCAAAACTTTAGTTATCGATCAGAAAATGGTTAAGGCGCAAATTTGGGATACTGCTGGTCAAGAGAGGTTCGTCTCCCTTGGAATTTCATACGATACTTAAACATTTGATTTGTTTGTTTTGATCTATATTTGATCATCTGCATGAAGCTATATGTGTTCTAAATATTGTATGCCATAACCTTGTTCATTTAACGTCATTAATGGTTTCATTTTCACCATGAAAAAGAAATTACAACAAATAGAACAAACAGTTGATGTGTTCAACATGGGTATTTATTTTATGAAAACGTAAATGCACAAGATTTTATGAGACCTTGTTTGTACACAATGCATTGCCATTATATGTGAATTCAGGCTATATTAAGTAGTAGTCAAGGTGTATTTCCAATTTCAAATTTGAAGCCTTCTGGTTTAGGTATTTGTGAATTGGATGGTATTTATTTTAGAGTGACAAGTAGATTTTGTATTGATTGTTCTTCAATAGAGTGTGTTTACTGTTTAGTCGAGTCATTGGTAAAGTTCCACCATGGCGAATGTAAGTACATGTAATGTAAAGTAATGTGACTGATAACACTATATGTTATTGAAAACTCCATGCATTTCACACCTTGTAAATTGCAACATGCACACTGTAAGTAATTATGTATTTAGGTTGTGTTTGGTTGAAGGGTATTAAAGGGTAAGGAATGTAATGATTAGTGATGCTTGATTTGCTATAATGTAATGAGCTATTATTCATGATGGGGTAATACCAGTCTTTTCTCTTATCAGGGTAATGAACCAAATAATTCATTTACTTAGTTATTAATTATTTCTGACTAAAATAGATCAAAGCAACTAGATTTTTTCACTTTCAAGGTAAATTAACTTGATATCTTTATTTGCAATAAGTGGGCTAGTTTTTGCACATTATAAGTTAAGCACGCTCATTAGATTCACTGTATTCCTAGTATTCCAATTATCATTTATTAGTATTCCAATTATCATTTATGTTTCCATTATATAAAGTGAACCAAGAACCCCCTTAGAAGATACAATATGAACACCACCCTTTTATCTTTTGCCTTTACACTAAAATTCTCAAGCAGGGTAACTCAATACTATTTTTAACAGCAAGTCACACTCCCACTAGCTAATACCCCTTTTATCATCATTAGGAATTAAATTTACAACCATTTGATTCACGAGACGCCTTAATATACTTGAATACCGAATAGACTTAAGGCTCACTTGTATTCAAAGCGTTTCTTCATACTTAAATCTCCAGTATTATTAGGAATTCAAAGATTCACACAACTATTTACATAGAATACCGTTTTGTCTTTTTTGAACAGCTACCGTTTTATTTACACAGCTAAATAATTTTACAAAATTGATCATGACCGTTGCCCTTTCTTTTTTCTTTTTTGAAAAGCTAAGATTTTATAAAAAAAAACAACTCCAATATTAGCTGTATATACAAATAAGAACCATGATCGTTGCCTTTAATAGATAATTTGTAGTTCTGGAGCTTAAATTTTAGCTTCTTTAGTTAGAGTTGCAATCATGTATTTTTTTATTATTTTTCATCAACATTTGTTTTCATCTATATGACTCCGACTTTGTCATCAATATGTATAATCATCTTTATATAAACAAGCCTTACATGAGTACAACCTTTCTAAAAAATTTCTTATTGATTAAAGCATACTAGTATTAATAAGACTGAATCGATAACGGAGTGGTGTGTATAATGAGCCCGGCTAATTTTCTAGATCATCCTTGTACTTATACAAATAATTATGGTCTGGAACTTTTGGTAAATTTCTTCAGCAAAATGGTCTTAAGTTTATTAGTATAGGCTTTTCCCCAAAATGATGTTTTGGGAAATATGGGGACGAAGGTATTGAGAGTTTAAATTAAGGAAGGTAGTCTGATATATGTAGGCAAATTTTATTATCAAGGTATAGTCATCAACACTGGTACATATTTTGATTTCATGTAATTCAATTAAGGAAGATAGCTTACTTTCCTATCACGAATTATATTCCATCTAGATCTCGTGTAGCTTAATATCAGATTATCAGTAGATAAAATTTTTTTCCAAAAATTGGAGTTTGCACATATTTTGATATAGCTATATGTTAATCGATGCGGTTGAATAACTCCATGTGACAGATACCGAGCAGTGACAAGCGCATACTACCGAGGAGCAGTTGGCGCAATGTTAGTGTATGACATGACGAAACGCGCAACATTTGACCATATGACCAGGTGGTTAGAAGAACTAAGGGGACATGCTGATAAAAATATTGTGATCATGCTAATTGGAAATAAATGCGATTTGGTAAATTTGAGAGCGGTACCAGTTGAAGATGCTCAAGAGTTTGCAGAAAGAGAAAATTTATGCTTCATGGAGACATCAGCACTTGAAGCAACAAATGTTGAAAGTGCGTTTTTAACTGCTTTGACAGAGATTTATAAGATTATAAGTAAGAAGTCTTTGACTGCTGATGGAGATTACGGAAAGTCAACTTCTCTGAAAGGAACTGCCATACTTATTCCCAATCAAGATGCAAACCCTGGTGGAAAGGGTGGTTGTTGTTAATGATATTATATGTCATTTCATCTAGGCTATAAATTTCCTGCATTAAAAATGAAAGTTTTGTACAAAGAGAGTATAGAAGTTTTCTAGGATGACTTAATTACTAACCACATATTGCTCGGATCACGTTTGAAATCTTGTATTGGTTTATGAAGATTGTTTGTTTTAAGAAAAAGAGTATCAACTATAACCATGTCAAACTGTACTATAAACTGTACCTTGCATACTATTTGCCCATGTACAATTGTACACATGCACCATTATTTATGCAATCAACGCATCAACTAAGGCGGGATGGAATGAGGACAAAGTCACCGAAACCACTCACCTCGGCGAGTATCATCCCCCCACCCCCCAAGACAAGTCACGCGCGAGTTGGAGCAAATGAGGTGAACCACTCATCTCGGTGAGTTTGAATATCGTGGGCCCATTTGTTTACTATCCGTTAGTATATATAAAAAAAACTTTTTTTTAAAACCCTCATTTTTTAACTATAAATATACACTACTTCACTCATTTTTATACATAACTCTCCCAATTTATATACAATCTCCCTAAACTTCACACTCTCCATTTTATTTTCAAAAACATGTCTCACCAAAACACTCCCCGACCCAACAAACGTCAACCAACAAACCCCAACCGAAGTAATCCGCCGACACCCGAGGGCACGTTTAGGCTCTGAAACCCATCACCGAACCCGAACTTATTACGGCCACAATCATACTATCATCAACCTTACCCAAATCAACCATACCGAAACCCGGCACCGGCACCGGAATAATACGTGTTTCACTGTTACGGGTCACAGCCAAACGCGTTTCAGGATTACTCGTCACAACAATCATACTAGATGGTATGGTTATGCCAAACTCACCTGACACGTCAACGCCACATCAGCTTTCTCTTTCCAAATTTAAAACTCACTACAACTCACCTTTTCAACTGTAATAGCAACTCACATTTAGTCACCTTTTTTTATTCAAATACTTTTATTGAGGCGAGTATAACTCTTCGACCGAAAATGTATTAATCGGAGAAATGGCTGGATCCGTACGTCATTGTGATGACGAACCACCCATTTGGGTTTGTGAGAGGTAGTCTTGGTGGCTAAATGAAAACGAGCCTTGTTGTGACGAGTAATCCTGAAACGTGTTTGGCTGTGACCCGTAACCATGAAACCCGTATTGTTCCGGTGTCGGTGTCGGGTTTCGGTATGGTTGGTTTGGGTAAGGTTGGTGATAGTATGATTGTGTCTGTAATAAGTTCGGGTTCGGTGATGGGTTTCTGAGCCTAAACGTGTCCTCGGGTGTCGGCGGATTGCTTCGGTAGGGGTTTCTTGGTTGACATTTGTTGGGTCAGGGAGTGTTTTGGTGAGACATGTTTTTTAAAATAAAATAGAGTGTGTGAAGTTTACGGAGAATGTATATAAATTGGGAGAGTTGTGTATAAAAAATGAGTGAAGTAATGGGTATTTATAATTAAAAATAAGGGTTTTTAAAAAATGTTTTTTATATACTAACGGATAGTAAACAAATGGGCCCCCGGTATTCAAACTCACCGAGGTGAGTGGTTCACCTCATTTGCTCCAACTCGCGTGTGACTTGTCTTGGGGGGGATGATACTCACCGAGGTGAGTGGCCATTGTTTTAGTGACTTGGTCCTCATTCCATCTAGCCTAAAACAAATTCAAAATCGAATCTGGTAAGTATTTAAAATCAAAATCGAAACAATACAAACATAAATCGATATCAAAGTCTCAGCATATCTTCAAACTTAAAAGAAAAAAAAGTGTAACACACGTACACCCATAATCACAATCACAAAAATGACTTCTTATTCTGACTTTTTTTCAAATTTTAACTTCTACTTTCTAACTCTCAAGAATCTAACATCTAATTTTAAATTAAAAACCCACTTCACTAAAACCCAAATCAAAACCTATCAATTTCTTCTAACCGAAAACCCAAGGCCTTTGGTCTAGTGGTATGTGAGTTCCTCACCAACCTAGAGGTTGTGGGTTGTGTTAGCCCGTATATTATACTCATCATGAGCTGTATGATTGAATTCCATAATTAGTTAATGATTATCTGTATATTTAATATCCTAGCTAAATTCTAGTTGTCTTGGGCCTCAAACCCATATGTATTGTATCTATATATATTGTATCGTGAAGCAGTAATGAAACACAACAGATTATCCCTTTCTACATGGTATCAGGCCTAATAAATTGCCGATCCAAAACCTCCATCATTTTTTTCCTGTGTGCTAAAGACACACGCGTTGTTGGTTTATAACGTGCAAAGGTCACGTATTGTTTAGATCGTGCTTAGGTCGTGATTGGTGTAAGGTTGTGCAAAGGTCACACTCGTCTTCTTGTATTCACCACTGTTACGTTTTTTATTCAACCAGTTTTGGTTGTTTGCTCTTCTGTTTGTGTTTGCCGATCACTGTTCCATCTATATCACCAATAACAAACCCACCCGATATCCTCATCTCACCCGATTTACTAAACCCTAATTTTCTACACCTACCCGATATTCATCATGACTGGTTCGGATAACCCTTTGCTACAAACTCCCCTATCCGAAAAACTCTCCTTGGTTACGCATCACCACCTTCTTACGAGGGTCTCGTTCAAGCTTGATCTTGACAATTGGAATTTTGGGTCTTGGGAGTTTTTCTTTGAAGAATTGTGTGCTAGTTATGAGATTGACAAATACCTCCGTAGTCCCATTAACGACACAAGTGCAAGTTCATTAGCACCACTCACACCCGAAGAAATCAAAGTTGATAAGATTGTGCTCTCTTGGATACTTTTCACTCTTTCTGATTCTCTTCGTGCTAGGATTGTTGTGGCACACCCTAAGTCTGTTAAGGAAGCGTGGAGCCTTATTTTCGATATTGTCAAGGATAATAAGAGATCTCGCACTAATACATTGAAGCCCGAGTTACGTTCTATTAAGCTTGGAGATCAAAGCATGGAATCCTATTTTCAAAAAATTGATTCCATTGTTAACATCCTCACTAGTCTTGACACTCGTGTTAATGAAGAAGATGTGGTTCACTATGCCTTTGAGGGTCTCCTGGATACATACAACCAAGTTTGTGGCTACATGCATTGGAAGGACACATTTCCCGATCTCAAAGCGATGCGCTCCTTGTTAATCGCCGAAGAGATGAGATTAAAGTCAAAGGTGCTTGCTTTGCCCATGGATTCTTCATCTCCTATGGTTCTTGTGGCGGAAACAAGCACCAATTCACGTTCTTCCACGTCTCAAGGTAAGTCTTGGAAGCCTTGTTTCAATTTTGCTAAGGGATCTTGTCGTTTTGGTGATTCGTGTCGATATGTTCATGATGCCAATGCTCGTGTGAGTAATGCTAATAGTGGGTTTAACAAAAGTCATGAGATTAGTGAGAATACGACTAATGACCTCTTAACTAAGTTACTAGCACAACTGGGTCATTTGGGGATGAATGTGGCTATGTCAAATAATGGTACCAATGTCACTTTGCCGAATCAGGTTACTGTTACCCCAACTGTTACTAGACCGAATATTGCTTATAATGTTCCCACTGCACCACATGCTTTTTACGCTAGCCCAGGTACATCTCTTGGGCCAAACTCTACACCTCCACCTGGGTTTCCCCTACTGGCCTAAGCCCATGTCCCATATTATGGTTACACAACCGCTAGTACCCCAGCTCACTTAACTCCCCCTGTTGTTGGTCTAGTTCCCAGTCAATTATGTTTCTCAAGCTATGCAGCCCACTGGTTCTCTTGTTATGGGCTCGGTTCCATCATCTGGCGCGGTTAATACCTCGGGACAAGCCACGTTGTTACCTCAAGCATATACTGCAGGAACTCTCCATGACCCTACTACTGGTGCATGGAATATAGATACATGTAGATATGGATACAGGTGCTAGCTCTCACTTAAATAATTCTGTTACTAGTTGAAGTACTATTCTTAATTTGTGTATGTATTCGACTGTTTCGATTGGTGACGGGCACTCCATTCCTGTCACCAACACTGGTCATAGCATCTTGTCAACTCCTTTAAAATCTCTTAGACTTAATAATGTCCTCATCACATCGCATATTGTCAAAAATTTGATTTCTGTTCGTCAATTTGTTTGCGATAATGATTGTACTATTGAATTTGACTCGTTTGGTTTCACTGTTAAGGACTTCATGACGCGTCGGGTGCTCTTCCGATGTGACAGCACCGGGGACCTCTATCCTGTCACGGCTCCTTCTCCCATTCCAAGTGTATTTCTTGTCAGTCAATAAATGTGGCATCAGCGTCTTGGTCATCCAGGAAGTGAAGTGTTGCGTCGTCTTATTTCCAATAATGTTATTTCGTGTAGTAAAGAGAAGCCTCCCGTTCTTTGCCATGCATGTCAACTTGGCAAACACGTGCGGCTTTCGTTTGTCAGTTCTAGTACTATTGTTTCTTCTTGTTTTGAGATTGTCCATTCAGATGTGCGGACTTCCCCCATACCGAGTCTATCCGGTTTTAAATACTATGTCTTGTTCTTAGATCATTACTCTCAGTTTGTTTGGGTGTTCCCTTTAATTCATAAGTCTGATGTATTGTCTAAGTTTGTTTTGTTTCGTAACTACATTCGCACTCAATTTAAGTGTGAAATTCATTCTTTTCAGTGTGACCATGGTGGAGAATTCGACAACCGTAAACTCCATGACCTTTTTAACACTAATGGCATCCAATTTCATTTTTCCTGCCCTAAAACATCACAACAGAATGGCAAGTCTGAACCATGGTATGCACAATAAATAACCTTACCCGGACTTTATTGTTTCAAGAAAATCTCCCACCAACCTTCTGGGTTGAAGCCTTTAATATGGTCGTTCACCTTCGTAATATTTTACCTTCCATAGCAATTGGCAATGAAACTCCCTTTACCCGCCTATTTGGCACTCAATCCGACTATAGCCTTTTACGCACCTTTGGCTGTTTATGCTATCCCCACTTATATCCTACACATAAGCTTGAACCTCGGGCAACACCCTCTATCTTTTTGGGATACGCATCAAGTCACTGTGGTTATCGATGTCTGGACTTAACCACTAATAAAAGTATTCTCTCAAGACATGTCACCTTTGATGAAACCGTCTTCCCGTATGGTTCCACTAAACCTGCCTTGGTTCCGTCTTACACTTTTTTAGACGAACCCGATATACCGACATCCTCCATTTCCGTTCCCAAACCACCCTTAACTATTACCGTAACTCTCAATCAAACTACCTCAAATAATGATGAGGCCCAACTCCCTAGCCCAACTACCCATTGTCACCATACCCCAAATAATGATGCGGCCCAAATATCTCCACCCGCGTCCCATTCACCTAATGTACCATATATGCCCCAATCCCCTATTATCCACACTGTTGCGTCGACCCATTCACCCACTGTTGGGAAGTAAAGAGCTTCTACAAGATATGCTGCTGAAAAACTTAGTACTGTTAGTTGAAGAACTTAGTACTGTTAGTTATAGTTAGTACTGCTAGTGCAATGTTAGTATTGTCAGCATATAGTTAGTACTGTTAGTTATATAGTTAGTACTGCTTATGAGATATGCATGAGTTATTTTAGGAATAGATATGCATGATCTGTTAACGCGTTTTGTAAGCCCATTAGGGTTTTTCCTTGGTGTATAAAAGGAACCCTTATATCATAGTTAGAGGAGGTCAATTGATAGATAATAGAAGCAGATCAATATTCATAGATTAGTTGTTAGGCAAAACATATAGTTGTTTTGTGATTTGTTCAATATAAGTGAAAGTTCTGTGTTCATTGTTTGATTGTTTCTTCTGAATATATAAAGGTTAATTCCGCATATTCTTTATATATACACCACAAGGTTTCTAATCCAGTTGTTTAGATTTATCTAAACAGAACAAAAGATCCATTCAATTGGGACAATCAAGTGGTATCAGAGCGGGTATTCTAAAACCTTGATTTAGAAGAAGCGAAACTAGATCCATCTCTCTGTTCATTCCCTAGATCAAAACCATGGATCTTGAACAAAACAATTCTCTTGCAAAACTGTCACTTCTCAAGCAAGGTGAATATGACACATGGAGACTTAGGATAGAATCATACATTCAACTTCAAGACTATTCTCTCTGGGAGATTATAGAGGAAGGAAACTCTTTCAAGCCAGTAGCTCAAACTACTAGAGAGGCAGATGGTACATCTACTACAATAATACCTGGTGCTGTTACTATTGAAGAAAAGATTCTAAAGAAGAATGATCTTAAAGCCCAAAATATTTTGATGATGATACTTCCAAGTGAGCATCTGATTACTTTCAATAAACACAAGGATGCCAAGTCTTTATTTGAGGTCATAGAAGCAAGATTTGGTGGTAATGAAGCCACCAAAAAGACTCAAAAGACACTCTTAAAGCAGATGTATGAAACCTTTAGTACTTCTAGCTCAGAGTCACTTGACTCTATTTTTAACAGGCTTCAAAAGATCGTGAGTTAGTTAACCATATTAGGTGAAATCATCACTCTAGAGGAACTTAACCTTAAATTTTTGAGAAGTCTTCCTACAGAATAGGGTATGCATGTTGTTGTCTGGAGGAACAAGTCAGATCTGGGCTCAATAAGTTTCGATGACCTTTACAACAATTTTAAGATTGTTGAACTAGAAGTCAAAAGAAGTGTAACCTCTAGCTCAAACTCAGGCTCGCAGAATTTGGCCTTTGTCTCAGGTCATAGCAGTACAAATGATGATAATATTGCTAATGTTCATGTTAGTACCGGTAGTTCTCCTGTTAGTACTGCTAGCACTAATAATAGTACTGCTTGCCTAAGTGATGCCACAATATATGCTTATTTGGCCACTCAACCCAATGGGTCTCAAGTTGTTCATGAAGACCTAGATCAAGTTCATAAAGATGATCTTGATGAAATGGATTTAAAGTGGCAGTTGGCTTTACTAAGTATGAAAGCAAGAAAGTTTTATCAGAGAACTGGTAAAAAAATAATCATCAATGGAAGTGATACTGCTGGTTATGACAAGAAAAAGGTGGAATGTTTCAATTGTCATAAGTTGGGACATTTTGCTAGAGAGTGCAGAAATCCTAAGAGTCAAGAGAACAGGAGCAGAAGACAAAACAGCTCAAGGAGGACAGTGAATGTGGAAGAAGCTTCTCCCAAAGCTATGTTAACTATAGATGGTACTGGATTTGATTGGAGTTACATGGAACAAGAGGAGGCTTCTACCAACTTTACACTTACGGCTTTCTCTGATTCTGAGATACAAAATAACAAAACTTGCTCTAAAACTTGTCTTAAAAATTATGAAGATCTTAAAACTCAGTATGATAAGTTGAGAGTAGAGCTTAGAAAATCTGAATCTGATTTATCTAATTATAAAAGAGGGTTAGCTTCTGTAGAAGAAAGACTGGTCTTTTATAAGAAGAATGAAAGTATGCTTAATGATCAGATTGCTGTTCTTAAAAGAGCTGCTTCTTACAAAGACTCAGATATTAATGGTCTTGAGAAAAAGGTAGAAAGACTTAAGAAAGAAAAAGAGGAAAATCAATTTAAAATTGATAACTATGAAAATGCCTCTAAAAGTCTGGATCAAATGATTGGAAATCAATTAGTTGATAACAATAAGAAAGGTCTAGGATATAATGTTGTTCCCCCTCCACTTAAAGGCTTGTTTGCACCTCCTAGTGTTGATTTATCAAGTTTAGGAATTGAGAAATTAAAAAAACCCAAATTTGTAGGATATAGTGTCAAGGTAACTAAGAGTGCTAGTGAAAATGTCTAAGAAAGTAAAGAAAACTTCAGATGCTCTAATAATTGAAGATTGGGTTTCTGATTGTGATGAAGATGAGACTGTGGTGTTAGAATCCCTTAATGTTCAAAAGCCTAAGCAAGCTGATCAACCTAGGAAAGTTTGTCAAAACCCTAGGAATAACAGTACAAGCTGGAATACCCCAAAGCCTAAGAAATTAGGAGTTGGATTTCAGTTTACACCAAAAGATTGTTTTGTGTGTGAGAGTTTTAACCATCTAATTAAAGACTGTGATTTTCATGATAAAAAGATGGTACAAAAACCTGTTTTGAACAATGTGATAAAGGTGACTGGTCAAAGGGAAGTTAGACCAGTTTGGACTAATGCAATGAGGGTAAATCATCAAAATTTCTCTAATTCTAAAAGGAATTTTGCTCCAAAAGCAGTTTTAACCAAGTCTGGCTTAATCCTAGTTAGTGCTGCTAGGCCAATTAATACTGATGTACGTTGCCAAACCAAGGACAAATGTTTTTACCAACAAACAGTACTTAAAAGCAGAAATTTGAGTAACCAAGTTAATACTGCTAATGTAATTTCTGTTAATACTGTTGGGAAGCAAGGGATTAATGTTGTTAAACCTACATCATACTGGGCATGGAGACCTAAAGTAAAAATGATAAATCATGTCTACAAGAATACTGGATTTTGTGTTTGTAAGCAATTTGACTATGTTGATCCAACAGGTAGAAACAAGTCAGTAATGGCTTGGGTTCCAAAGAGAAATTAATTCTCTTATACTTGATGAAGCTGTGTTAGTACTGTTATTGCATTTTCTATGTTTTAGACTAACATTTGCAGGTTTTACAAAGAATCATAGTTGGATTTGAGGGGAGGATTTGATGAAAGAGTGGATGGTCTTTTAGTGTTGGTATTACAACCACACAACAAATGGTCATCAATTCACCATGCTTAACAGGCATAAGAATTGGCTAGTCCATAAGCAAACGGTTTGTGGTAAAGACTTTTCAAATCCGTTCATGGTTGACAATTTACCAAAAATTGTAGGGTTCTCAACTCACCTTACTTCATGGTGAAGAGTTGGCTAGTCCAGGATCAAACAGTTCTTGGTAAAGACTACTCAAATCTGTTTATAGCTGATAGTTTGCTAAAAACTATATGGTTATCAATGCACCATGTTGTGCAATAAAGCATTGACTATTCCAGGGCAAACGGCAACTGGTAAAGAATCATTAAATCCGTTTATGGGTGGTAGTTTGCCAAAAACTTTAAGTCCAATGATCCACATCTCTCAAGAAGTTATACTCTTGAAAGAGGAGAGGACAGTCTGTAACTTATAGAATTGATGAATTTATGTACCAAATTGATTGAGAATGTCACTATTTTGGAAGATGCTTTTAAGAAGACTCATACTCAGACTCTAATATTGTTTGAAAAAGACAGTCAGAAGATCGAAAAACATGTTCAAGTTCTACAACAAAAGAGTATTTGATTTCAGAAGATTCTGTCAAACAGGGGAGGATAGTAGAAAGATGATTCATTAAAGGAGCATAACAAACTTCATATTATGCTTGGTGTTAAACAGTTCTATCTAAACAGTTCTATCGCTCAAAATTACAACTGTCTTACTAAACTAATCAGTTAGTACTGCTAGTTCAAACTTAGTACTGCTAAGTGACCGTTATTACTGTTTGAGCCATAACAAAAGAGTCATTGAGATACATCTGTTTTAAAGATTTCATGATAAGCTCAAATTACTTCTTACAAAATTCCAAATTGTTAATTAATTCATCAAAATGACAACTTTGGAGTCTTGCAACAAACGTAATATTGTAAATTAGGAATATATTTTGCTGGAAATGACAGAAGCAAAAGATTTTGAAGTTTGCAAGATTACAAGAGCTGATGGAACTTCAAGTTTTCATGGAGATTTTCAAGCATTGTTAAGAAGACTTGACAGACAAGATTTATTTCAACTCTACAGTTTGGTTCAAGAAAGATATAAACATCGTTCAATTGAAGGTCATGATTTAGATTTATGGGGAGATCTGAAAATGATGTTTGATCCAAATAAAGAAGATGACATGTGGTTGAACCAACACTATTGGGAGTTACTGAGGTGGAAATTACATGAATACAATGGTGTTCATTCTTTATTCTTAGATGGTACTTCAATTCAGATTAAGATGCTAGTAGACAAAAAGTATCCACTGAAGAAGGAAATCTTGAAGAAGATGATCAACTTAAAGATTGAAGCAGAAAAAGAAAGTGATATGGCATATGAGCTTATAAAGTTTATCAAATCTCAGATTGCAGAACAGAGTTAGTGTGATTTTTCAGCAAAAGAATATGAAGATTTTTGTAAAATCTAATAAGCAAGGAAGCTAAAGTGTTTGAAAGAATCCTCTCAAAATCAAAAAGCTTTAATTCAAGAAACTTAAGATTTGAGAGTAAATCATAAGTTTAGGGGAGGATTGTTGGGAATTAAAGAGCTTCTACAAGATATGCTGCTGAAGAACTTAGTACCGTTAGTTAAAGAACTTAGTACTGCTAGTTATAGTTAGTACTGCTAGTACAATGTTAGTACTGTCAGCATATAGTTAGTACTGTTAGTTATATAGTTAGTACTGCTTATGAGATATGCATGAGTTATATTAGGAATAGATATGCATGATCTGTTAATGCATTTTGTAAGCCTATTAGGGTTTTTCCTTGGTGTATAAAAAGAACCCTTACGACATAGTTAGGATATATCATTATTAGATAATAGAAGCAGATCAATATTCATAGATTAGTTGTTAAGCAAAACATATAGTTGTTTTGTGATTTGTTCAATACAAGTGAAAGTTCTGTGTTTATTGTTTGATTGTTTCTTCTGAGTATATAAAGATTAATTCCGCATAGTCTTTATATATACACCATAAGATTTCTAATCTAGTTGTTTAGATTTATATAAACAGAACAAAAGATCCAATTAATTGGAACCGTCAAGTACTCCAATAGAGACTAACAAAGCATTGCTCAAGGATGAAGAATCTGAGGATGTGGATATTTACTTATATAGATCAATGATTGGATCATTGATGTACTTAACAGCTTCTAGACCTGACATAATGTTTGCTGTTTGTGCTTGTGCAAGGTTCTAAGTTACTCCTAAAGTCTCATATCTTTATGCTGTGAAGAGGATCTTTAGATACTTAAAAGGACAGCCTAAATTGGGCCTTTGGTATCCTAAGGATTCACCATTTGACTTGGAAGATTTCTCTGATAGTGATTATGCTGGAGCTAGCCTTGACAGGAAATCCACAACAGGAGGTTGTCAATTTCTTGGAAAATGGTTGATTTCATGGTAATGTAAGAAGCATATTATAGTTGCCAATTCTACTACTGAAGCAGAGTATGTTGCTGCTACTAATTGCTGTGGGTAGGTGTTATGGATCCGAAATCAAATGCTTGATTATGGGTTCAACTTCATGAACACTAAGATTTACATTGATAATGAAAGCACCATTTGTATTATGAAGAATCCAGTGTTTCATTCTAAAACCAAGCACATTGAAATAAGGCATCATTTCATCAGAGATTCTTGTGAGAAGAAGTTGATTCAAGTGATCAAGATTCATACAGACCACAATGTTGTAGATCTTCTCACAAAGGCTTTTGATGTTAGCAGGTTTAACTTTTTGATTGCTAGCATTGGATTACTTAATCTCTGAAGTATTGTTTGAGGGGAGGTTAATTAAGATTGGATGAAAGGAATGTATCATTAAGCAGAAGTGGGTGAAGGGTCAGGAAATCCCACTGAACCCCAACACATATCCATAACTGTATCACTATCTAATCTTGAACCAATCACTGTTCTATCACAATCTTAACCCTAAAAGACTTAAAAACCTAGGAAAGCCAAAAGGACCACTGAGATATCTCAATCTAGTAGACCTATTCACCTTGTTGCAGATGAGACTGTCTATAAGGAGTGGGCAGACGGGATGGAAAGGGCTGCCAGTACTGCTTCTAGCTTAGAAGCAGAGCTGGACAGTGGTAACATAAATAGGACCCAATCCATGGTAACACTTAATGAATCTTTTCCTCTGGGAACTGATTCAGGTAGTGGTCCTAGGTGCCAAGATACCATATTGGGGTTGCAAAAGCTTAAACTAGGTTTGAGGCTGCATCTAAACAGTCCAATGATCAACCTCTCTCAAGAGTTAACACACTTGGAAGTGGGGAGGACATCATGAAACTAATGGAATTGATGGAACATTATACAAAACTGTTTGAATTGGTAAGAAAAAGAAAAGAGAGATTCAATGCTATGTTGTTATATGATGGGACTGGGATTTGATTGGAGCTTTACATGGCGTATGAGGAGGGTTCTTCAACTTTGCCACTTTAATGACTTTACTCTGACTCTGAGGTACAAAATAACAAAACTTGCTCTAAACCTGTTTAAAATTTTTGAAAGATCTTTTTAGGTCTAGGTTTATGATAAGTGAGATAGTGCTTTATAAGTCTGGAATCTGATTTACTATAGCTATAAAAAAAGGGTTTAGCTTCAGAGTAAGAAAAATGGTCTTTTACAAGAAAATTAAAGGTATACTTTGTGATCAAATTGCTATACTAAAAAGTGATGCCTCATTTAATGAATCAGATATTAATGCTCTTAAGAAACAGGTAGAAAGACTTAAGAAAGAAAAAGAGGAGATAATCAGTTAAAATTGAAAACTTTGAAAATGCCTCTAAAAGTCTGGATCAATTGATTGGAAATCAAATATCTAATAACAATAAGAAGGGTCTAGGATATAATGTTGTTCCCCCTTAACTTACAGGCTTGTTTGCATCTCCTAGTATTGATTTTATCAACTAAGGACTTGGGAAATTTAAACAGCCTGAATTTGAAGGTTAATGATGTTAAGGTAAATAAGGGTGCTAGTGGAAAATGTCTCTAAAGGAGTTAAGAAACTTCAGTATGCTCTAATATTGAACATTGGGTTTCTGATGTGATGAAGATGAGGATGTTGTGTTAGAATCTTTAATTTAAATGTTCAAAAACCTAAGCAAGCTGGATAAACCTAGCGAATGTTAGTCAAAACCTATAAGGAAACAACGTACAATGATGGAATACTAAATGCCAAAAAATTAGGGAACTTGGATTTCAGTTTACACCAAAAGCTTGTTTTGGGTATGGGAGTTTGAATCATCTATTTAAAGACTGTGATATTCATGTAAAAGGATGGTACAAAAACTTGTTTTGATCAATGTGAAAATAAGGGTACAATACCTAACTGGTCAAAGGTGAAGTTCGAAAGTATTGGATAATGCAAGGGTCATTCATCAAAATTTTTTAATTCTTCAGAAAGAATTTTCCTCCTAACCAGCGTTGTAAACAAAGTCTTGGGCATAGTACCTCATTTAGTACTGTCTAGGCAAAGATATTCAAGAACTACATGCACTTAAAAACAGAAATTTAAATTACAAAGTTAATACTGTCAAGGAAAATTCTGTTAATACTGCTAAAGGAAAAAGAATGACAAGTGCTGTTGGGGAACAAGGGATCTATGCCGTTAAGCCTACAACATACTGGGCATAGAGACCTAAAATAAATATGATAAATCATGTCTACAAGAATACTGGATCTTGTTTTTCGTAAGCAATTTAACTATTGTTGATAAACAGGCAGAAAGTAGAAAAAGATAACAAGTCAGTAATGGCTTGGGTTCCCAAGAGAAATTAATTCTATTATGACAAGTATAGTTAGTTCTGCTAATTATACTTGATACTGCTATGTTAGTATTGCTATTGTATTTTCTATGTTTTAGACTAACATTTACAGGTTACAAAAAGTAGTATTGTTGGATTTGAGGGGAGGACTTTGATGAGAACTTTGATGATAAAATGGATGGTCTTTTAGTGTTGGTTTTACAATCCACAAACAATATGGTCATAGTTCACCCATGTTAATGATAAGAAATGGCTAGTCCATAAGCAATACGGTTTAAGTAAAGACTTTTCAATCGTGTATGGTTGTTATTTACCAAAAATTATAGCGGTTTTCAATTTCTGCTTAATCAAATAGTTGCTAGTCCCAGGGATTCAAACAGTTCTTGGTAGGTAAAAGTCTAATCAAAATATGTGATAGCTGATTAGTTTGCTTCAAAAAACTATATGGTTATCCAATGCAACAATGTTTTGCAATGAAAGCATTGGCTACTCAGGGCAAACGGCAAATGGTTAAAGAGTCATTCACATCCGTTTATGGCTGGTAGTTTGCCAAAAACTATAAGTCTAATGATCCAACCTCTCTCAAAAGGTTACACATTTAGAAGTGGAGAGGACAGTCTGAAACTTATAAAATTGATGGATTTGTGTACCAAATTGATTGATAAAGTTACCATTTTGGGAAATTGCCTCTTAAATACAGTCTAAGGAGTTCTCTCATGTTCAGTCTCTAACATGTTGATGAGAAAGTCTAAGAATAGAAGTCAAGCTCAAGTTATGATTTCAGATGCAGAAAGAGTGTTTAGATTTTAGAGGTTCCTGGCCAACAGGGGTGGTGATGGAAGATACAGAAAATGCATGAGTGACGTATGACAACTTCAAAGAAGCAAAAGATTTTGGAAGTTTGCAAGATTACAAGGAATGATGGATGTTCAAGTTATCATACGAGATATTCAGACACTTGTTAAGAAGGACTTGATAGCACAGATTTAAGTCAACTACTACAGCTTGTTTCAAGTAAGAAAGATTTAATGATCACCCACTTGAGTCATGTGTTTTAGATCTAGGGGAGATCTTAGGATGTTATTTGATCTGAATGAAGAAGATGACATATGGTTGAATCAACAGTATTGGGAGTTACTGAGATGGAAATTGCATGAATACAGTGGTGTTCACTCTTTATTCTTAGATGGTTACATCTCGCACAAACAACTCAACATGTTAGTTGAAAGTTGTATCCACTGAAGAAGGAAATCTTAGAGAAGATTATCAACTTGAAGATTGAAGCAAAAGAAGAAAGTAATATGGCACATGAGCTTATAAAGTTTATCAAATCTCAGATTGCAGAACAAAGTTAGTTATGAAGAATTTTTGAAAGCTAACGGGAATGGAAGCTAAAGTGTTTGAAAGAATCCTCTCAAAACTCAAGATCTTTAATGCGCAAGAAACTTAATGATTTGGGTAAATCATAAGAAAGAACATAGTTCTGCTCGTTATAGTTTGTATTTGTTTGGACAATTTAGTTAACTGTCAGTATATAGTTAGTACTGTTAGTTAGTATATTAGTGTTGCTTATGAGATATGTATGAGATAAATTAGGGATAGATATTGCATGATCTCTGCATAAATCCTATCTAAAGCGTCTTGTAAGCCAATTTAGGGTTTTTCCTTGGTGTATAAAAGGAACCCTTACAGCATAGTTAGATATTCATTCATAGATTAATATTCAGAAAATAGAAAAAGAACACGATTAGCTATTAGGTAAAACATATAGTTGTTTTGTGATTTGTTCAATATAGTGAATGTATCTGTGTTTATAGTTTGATTATTTGTTTGAGTATAATAGATTAATTCCGCATAGTCTTTATATATCACCACAAAGGTTGTCTAATCTACATTTGTATAGATTTATCTAAGAGTACAAAAAGATCCATTCAATTGGAACATCAGGAAGTATCTCGGAATCTCTTAGGATTAGAACATGGTCCTCACACCTAGACTTCTATGCTATAAGTACGATTCCTTTTCAGGAAATAGTGCTAAGATGCTCGTCCCCCATGATTAGAGAGTCCCCGGGTTCTTCGGTTGGTAAATTATGTGTAATTGCTTTGGTCGATCTATATATAATAGTATACTCATCATCATCATCATCGTAGAAGGTAGGACGATTCCAACTCGGAGAATTAATAAATTCTGCTAACTCCTCACTTAGAAATTTTCAAATCTCATGAAGTGTAGGGATGCAAATCTTATATATCCTCCGGTTTTAGCATGTGAATTTCTAAAAAATTTCTCCCAAGTTGTATTAAATCTTTGGGATTTCTCTAAAAAATATATACGATTTACTTCTTTAAAAAGGTTTGTATCCATTTCATACTAGGGTCATCTTTGTCTTGCAAAATTTCCACACTCGTTTCTTGAGGAGGTTGAAACTCTCCTTCCAAAGCGGATATCACTATAGTTTTTGGTTGCTCTTCAAATTCTTTAACGCTTTCCTCATGAGGTTGATGCATGTCGTAATACTGCGGGGGTTGAATTTGGTCAAAACCGGAAGAATTAGTATAAAAATTTTGGTTCATCGATTGACACTGGAAAGTCTTGTGAGGACCCCCTCAATTATCACAACAAAGAAAACTTGGTGAATTATGTGATATATTATTATTATCATTTTAGTTTGTTTGTACACGATTCCTGATCATGACAAGCTTTGGGGAATCGTGGTGAACAATCATAACCTAATGGAAATTGTTTACACATACTGCTCAGTATGTTCTCGTACTAGGGTTGTGGGAGGTGTATCGGAAAATTTTGATATTATTGAAATATTCGAATTTGAATATATCGCGAGATGTAATTTTCATTATCGAAGCGCAAAACAAACAAAATCCACCTTTTAATGGGCCTTCACACCCACAACAAGTGACTTGCTTTCCATCGCCATAAGTGCAATTTAAACAAGTTCCATCTAGAAGATTAACACCACATTGTTGGCACGTACATAGATAACAATAGAAGCCATCACATGGTTGTCCACACCCCCACACTCGCGTTGGTTGAATGACGTCATAAGAATTAAACAATATAGAGGATAAGAAGAAAGAATTAAACGGATAAGAGGGTAAAGGAGAATATTTTTAGATTTTGAAATAATCCAAAAAGAAAAGAATAAAAATATAGAAGAAAATATTTTTGGTATTTTTTTTAATATTTATAAAAGAGAACAAAAATAAAAATAAAAATAAGAAGAAAAATATTTTTGGATTTTTATATTTTTATAAGAATGAAAATAAACTTTCCGAAGAAAGGATCTTCAAGGCTCGAACATGAACAATCCCGTAAGCAAAGTATCAAACAAATTATTCTTAGGAAAGAATAATAAGTAATCAACACGGGTATCGTTTTCCTCGGTTGAGAGTGAGAGCGTGTGAATGGAAATTAGTTATGTTGTTAATCGAGCTTGATGTCATTCAGTTTTTTTTTGGTTTTGGTTTTAAACTATTTTTATACTAAAAATTAAACTAATATTAATTATAAGATTAAAAACTAAAAGATTAAACTAAAATTGATCTAAAAGATATAAATGACAAATATGCTTGCTAAGTGACGTGAAATGTTCCTTAAGTGCGGGCTTAGGTTTAACGAATTAAAATCCTTAGAAAACAAGTTTCAAGAAATTAAGTGACAAGTAAAGTAAAATGCTTTTTAAAATAAATGACAAGTATTTAAATTGCATTAAAAGTAAATGACGGTATGTAAATTGGAAAATTCTAATGACTATTAATTTTTTAAACCTTTTTAAAACCGCACTTAAATTCCAAATCACTAATCACTTAACAAGCACTAATAAAAATTACTCGGCTTTTAACTCATAACAGTAAAATAAGCGCAAAGCAAAACATTTTTTAAAAACTAAGCTACACTATTTATTGAAAAAATGATAGAAATGGAAACGGAGTTGAAGAGCCCGTAAATAAACGATACCAACCGATTTAAATTTTAGCTAAAACAAATAATCAAATTCGGTCTAGCTAAATAAACCCTTAAGCTCCACGCCTCATGAGTTGATCGGTCCCTGGTCCTCGTTTACAAAATTAAAACCAATTAATGTTAATAAAACACAGTTTACAAAACAATTTATCATTGTAATTACTTGGGTCCAACAGTGATATTCGTTAGCCCAAAGCTAACAAGCCAAATTAATGGACCAATGAAATTTCTACATTCAATTCGCATAGCCAGTGGATGAATTTTTAGAGCAAGCTAGCTTCACAAAGTTTAAACTATCCTGCAACTTCCAATAATATATCTAAAATATCGACGACAATTGAAACTGAGTAGTTTATAGCAACTAGAGACCATAAAAAAATGAACACTAGAGAAGAACAAATAAGCAAGTTTAAACGAATTCAAATGAGTAGATTTTCAAAATAATTAAGATTTTATCAAAAACAAAGAATAGATCTTAAACAAAATAAACTTAAAACCAATCAGTAAGCATTCCTAACAAGATTTAAAATTCTAGATGGCATTTTAATCCGAATTACTAGGCAAACTAAACTAAAGCTCAACTAAATTGAGATGAATGACAATAATAAGCTATTGGATGCTTATTATAAAAATCTAAAAAAAACACATAGTCTGTTGATTACTTTTGAGACACGATAAGCTCACATTAAATGAATACGCTATAGCTCAAAACGAAAATAAACTAAATCTAAACTTATTTAATAAGCTTAAAAACCAAAATCTTATTTTGGATTAGAGTACTTAATCGGATAAGCTTTTGTAAAGCTTAATCGAACTTATACTTAATTCAGAAATAAGCTGGAGTATATAAGCTCAGTTAATAAGCACTAGGAGAAAGCTTATTAAAAAAAACATTTAGAAAGAAAAGAAAGAAAAAATTGAAAATAAGCCACTTTACAAAACATAATCTCTATTAAGCTCTATAAATCTTTGTTACAATATCCCAATAAGCTGTTAACAAGGTTTTACAATTAAGCATAAAATAAAAAATAAGCTAAAAACAACAACCGTATTAGTTTCTTCCTCCCGTAAGCTCTCGCTAAAAGGATCACTATCCAAGGCAGATTGCACTCGATCCAGATCAGCACGAAGGCGGGAAACATTGGTGTGCAAATTACCTTTGTCATAGAGCAGTTTTCGAAGAGGTTTTTTAAGAGCCTTAAGCTTTTGAAGCACTTGAAACATATAAAACCCAGAAACACGAGTTGCCTAGCCCTCCTTTACGACACCATTAAACCTGTCATTAAAACAAAAGCACGTTATAAAACATGGGGGGAAAAAAGGTTTTCGGTTTCACCTTAAACATTAGTGGACATGTTAAGGACCGAAGGGCAATGATCTGAAATCCGATACGGCTTAAAAATTGCATGAGCACCTACAAAACCGTCATAAAACTCTAAATTAGCCAGAATGCGATCTAGCTTCTTAAGAACACCATCCCTTCCTTTTGGTTTTTGATTCCATGTAAATTGCAGCCCGGTACATTGCACATCCGTCACTTCTATTTCCTCCACACACTCCTTGAATTCCCGCATAGAAATATCCATAGACGAGGATCCTGTGGATGTATTCTGACAAATATAGAGGATTGAATCCCCTAGAGACACCAATGGCTTGTTTCCAAAACATGATCTTTATGTAAACACAGACCAATCATTAAAGTTACGTCTATGCGTATACGATATAGGCGTACACGAAAGACCAAAAAACTCTTTTCGATCCCCTTTCAACCAAATAGCATGTTGACTGTTTGTTTAGTTGTGATTGACCTGATCATGCTTGGTGGATCATAGTAACATCAACATCATTTTGATTACATTCCAATAATAAATTAGATTCTTATCCCCCACCAGGACCATTGCCTATGGAAAACCCAAATCCCCTCCAGTTGCACAAAAAAACTGTGTGCAATGTTCTACATCCAAATTTAAATATCAGAAAACATGTGGACTCAAGGATAGGCACATTCTAATATCTTATTCTCCCTTATATTTCTAATGAAACAGGAATTGAACCTCTTCTTGTGTGTAGGTGAGAGATTCATACCCTTAATTGTCACGAAGCGACAATTTAACATGATGGAAATACGTTTAAAGGGGTTGATGTGCTTGCCCTGCTATCCTTGATGCTTTGATTATGGAAGAGAGGTTTGTCTGAAACAAAAAGCCAAATAGGAATGGTTAAAGGATGGCGATTCCAACTCAGTTCATATTTCATAAAGCAGTTAAGAGTAGTGTTAGCGGAGCAGATTGAATGCGGTTACCGATGCTAATGGGTGTTGTTTTTCAAATTGAGAAAGAGGAATGATGCATTAATAGTTATATGAAGTATTCCTTAGGACAAACTTGGTATTAAGATCGATATAGATAACGGATTAATCTATTCCAAAACAAGGCTTACTGTCTGATGATGTTTGAATATGGTGCGGAGACATAAGTGATGTCAAGAGGTTAAAGAGGCGATATTTTCTATGGGAAATGATAAGTCTCCTAGCCCGGATGGTTACATGGCTGCCTTTTTTTAAGAGGCTTGGGATACTGTCGGGTCGGATGTTAATTATGTTGTGCGGGAGTTCTTTGTTAATGGTCGTCTGCTTAAGGAGATTATCTTAACATTTTAAGCTCTCCATTCTGAAAGGTGAAAAGCTCGTGTCGTGTTAATGACTATCGGCCAATTTCATGTTGTAATGTGATTTTTAAGTGTATTAGCAAAATTATTGCTAACCGGATTAAGGAGAGCTTAAAGACGTTAATTAGCCCGAATCAATCTGCTTTCATTCCGGGTCGAAGTATTGCGGATAATATTCTTCTAATTCAAGAGATTATGCATAATTACCATTTGGATCGTGGTTGGTGTCGGTGTGGCTATTTAAAGTTGATATCCAAAGAAGCTATGACACGGTGATTGGGCTTCTTAAGGGGTTTGGTTTCATGAGCGGATGGTGGCTTTTGGATTATGGTATGTACGTTGCCAACTTCGTTTTTCGATTAGGATTAAGGATCTCTTCATGGCCATTTTAATGGAAAAAGTGTGTCTTCGGCAAAGGTGACCCGCTTTTCCTTACTTGTTCACCCTTGTTATGGAGGTTCTTATGCTCATGCTTCAAAGGAGGGTTCGGGATTCTAATCAGTTTACTTATCATAGATATTGTTCTAAGCTGGATTTAATTAACCTTTGTTTTGCGGATGATTTGTTCTTATTTGCCCATGGTGATGTTAACTCAGTTATGGTTATTAACAGAGCTTTTGGGAGGAATTTAAATGTGATCATGTTTAATTCCGAGTCTCCCTAAGAGTACGACATATTTTTGCAATGTTCTTAACTTCACGAAGCTTGCTGTCCTTTAGATTCTTCCTTTTGAGGAGGGTAGGCTTCCGGTTAAGTATCTTGGTGTCCCTTTGGTGTCATATCGACTGAGTTTTAGGATTGCAGGAGCTTATTGAAAAAAGGTCAGAATCATTTTAATGATTGAAAACAAGTCTTTCTCGGTTCTATGTATCATCTTTTGGGCGTCAAGTTTTTATTTTTGTTTTTGTTTTTTCCTACTCGTGTGTTGCTTGATATTTGAAACAACTTATGCGAGGTTTTCATTTGGTGCCAAGGGAGGTGTTAGTTATGGGGTAAAGCTAAACGTGTATCATTGGGAAGTTGTTTGTCTATAACAAAAATATGAAGGTGGTCTTAGGCGTGAGGCGTCTGATCATTTAACAAAGCTTTGATTGATTTTCATATTTGGAAGCTTCTTTCGCTTTAAGGGATCTTTGTGGGTGCGGTGTATGCATGCTTTATAATTGAAAAGGGAGGATGTTTTTGGGATTATTCCCTTTCGTTCGGCACCATGTCGTGGGATGGCGGAAATCTTCAGTTCGTCTCTTGTTACGGGAGTTTTTTTTGGCATAATATTGGTGATGGGTCTCGGGTCTCTTTATGGTTTGATAGATGGTGCCCTAACGGTCCTTTATATACTATTGTATCTACCCGGGACATGTTTCGTGCAGGTTTTAGTCTCTCGTCTACTGTTCGAGATGCTATTCGCAATGGCAGTTGGTTATGGCCTCATGAATAGACGGTTAAATATCCCTTGTTAAATAATATTAGGTTCTATTCTATTTTGTGGCGGGTAAATGTGACTTTTTGGAATGGCGTGATGGGGCTGGCGTTGGTCAATAAGTTTCGGTCCAGGTAGTTTGGAATTCTATTCGTTCGAGGGATGTCAAAGTCCCGTGGTTTGAGTTAGTTTGGTTCCGCAACTGCATTCCTCGACATGCTGTTAATTTGTGGCTTATCATTAAAAGATGATTGAAGACTCAAGACTTATTATGTAGCTGGGACGTTGCGGCTGGTATTGGTACGGTGTGCCCGCTGTGCGAGACACAACTGGACTCGCATGAGCATTTATTTTTTAAGTGTTTTCGTTTGTTCTCCCAATAGGTTTATGTCCCCATTTGAATCAATAGGCGAAGGGATGCGGGATCGTGGTTCGTCGATGCAATATATTATTCGTATCTTATTCCTCTCGCTAAAGGTAAAATGTAAAGGAGTGTTATTGGGAAGATCTGTGTTGCGGCTTATCTGCCTATTTTGTATGGCCATGAGCGTAATATAGGCTGTTCAAAAGGTTCTAAGCGTTCGGTTTCAAGAGATTATGAGTGTACATATGACGTCTATTCGCCCTTAGTTACTTTCAATGTCGCGTTAAGAGTCCATGATGGTGTGCTGTTTGCTCGGCTTTGGGACCTTCCTAAAGCGATCTTTAAGTAGTTTTTATGGCTTTGGTCTGTTATTTATGTACTATTAGATGGTACTTTCCCATTAGTGCCATCGGGTATGTAATTTTTTAGGTTCTAATCATGTGGCATGTCATATGATTTAGAGGTGGTTCAAGCGTTTTAGTTAAGCGTTGCTTTGATGCTTCAGTACATTCCATTGTTCTTCATTGGTTTTTTGGTGTAATAAATTTTACCGGGGTGGAGCCCTTTTACCCAAAAAATATAAGCTAAACATAAAAATAAGCTAAAAACTAACTAGAGAATAACTAAAAATATAAATTCCTAATTGTCCAAATGAAGGGTGCCGTTGTTTACATATTTATAGGGATCTAAAAAAGGGGTGAACGTGTAATTTTGATCGCTCCTCATTGGTGATAATAAACCAATCATTGCCTTGGATCCGGTGTCACACGGATCGCACTTTTTCAGAAATTGATCCAGCCGATAATAAAGGGACACGTGGCCATTATAAAAGCTTCAAACGAACACAGCATTTATACTCGTTGGATCATAGTGCATAAATAGTCACTCTTATTCTCTCTATTTCTCTGAAAATGAATTGAGATAGTAGAGACACGTGTGCCAATTCTATTCACCCCTTTTATTATAGTGGAACCTCACGTGACCCTCCCTTGATTTAATTCCTTGAACATGCCGCTGACTTGGGCTGACAACTCACACCTCATTTTAGCAAATTTTATTTTAGATGCACATTAGAATTATAATGGGCCAAAGTTTTTAATAACGGGCTAAGATAATAATGGGCTGACCCGGCCCATTTAAATGGGTTACGGGTTGGCCCAATAAGATCCGAGGGCACCGTTGGACTCGTTTTCTCGCGTTCTTTCCACTGGTATGCTCGGGGACTTTTCACGACTTCATCTTGGCTTTGAGTAATAATTAACTTGATCAAATCGAGCTCGATAAATCCCATTTTTGCTTTGTTTTCAATCCATTTTACCTGCAAGACATAAAAATACAAAACAAACATATTTGCAATATAATTAAGCGTATTTTAGCATTTTTAGTCCGTTTTATAGTGTTTTATGGGGTACAAAAGATGTGTGTTTTAGTAAATATCAATAACCTCAATACTCTTTCATGTGATTGTTCTATGAACATTAGCAATGCTTGAGAAGAGCTACGTAACCTCATGGTTAAAGATCATCGTATGCTAACCATCATCCGTCTTGACATTGTCAAGCTTATCGCTTCCGTCATCATTTGTTTTCTTCTTTATTTATTTTTATTATTTGACACGTTATGTTCGGATGAGCACGAATTAAGTAGGAGGAAAACCACACTCGCTCACATATAGTATTTCACCAAATACTCTCAAGAACTCACAAATGTGATTCTTATTCCCTAGAAGCCAACTCACAAGAACACTCATTTTTTTCACCACACAAGTACACCTCGTCACAAAAACTGTAACTGGTTCTAGTCTCCTACCCTAACATTACTATCTAGCATCAATACCTCTTCTTGACAAGAGCACGTCATTATTTTGAATATAGGGATGACATCAAATCCAATTTAACATTTATACCATCATTTATCCAATAAATTATCCACTTTTATATTAATTATTGCAAGATCCGTTACGTAAATTTGCTTAAAGCTTGTAAAATGCAAGTAATTTCAGAGTGGGATTTTTTTTTTTTTGAAGACATGCTAATAGGCGCACTTTTTGGAGCTTAAACGATGATATTTAAAGATTGCTTATTTCTGCCCAATATGTCGTATCCACAAAAGAAGATATAGTGTATCAGCGCCTGGACTTCAACAGAAATTGGGCATTCTCACTTCCCAATACAGCGTATCCAAGTTCCTTCATATGCCGTATCTAGCTGGATAGACATTCAGAGATTTGGTGAATAAATATAATTTGGGAAGATATATCTAATTGTATATAAAACTTAGCGCCGCACTCAAGGAAAACACCCTATACTCCGTTTTGGACACTCTACTAAATACGGCGTATCCAGTCTTTTTCAGACACTATAAATAGAAGACTCAAAAATGAGTTTTCGGGGTGAAAAATCATATTCTCTATACCATACACATACAGTTGATTTATCTAAGAGGAAGAAGAGAAGCCAAAGTTCCAAGAATCGATCATGTGATTCATAGGAAGAACACCGTGTAATTCCTCTATAATCTTGTAATTATTTATTTTTGGTTTCGTTGGTAAACATTTTAGTTTACCTTGGTTATTTGATCACGCTTGTACAATTACAATGGTTATGGGCTAATACCTTTGGGTATTAGCCATCTTAATGAAGATTTAATGTTGGGTTTGTTTTAAACCGGATTTTTTAATTTATCGTAGAAAGTTTAATTATGTTTATCACATGATACTTGTCTATGTGTTTGAATATGCGACCTATCATTCAACTGGGTCTAGTTATACCTAACAAGTGAACTAGATACTGGGATAGCTCTCCATATCGTGTTTTATGTTACTAGACCAATAGGATCACAAATAATGTTCTCTTTTTGTCTTTAAATTATGAGCTTAGTTGGGACCCAAAAGGTGGTCCCGTAATGTATTTCAACAAGTATGTTTCTATTAATTAATTGATTATGATTTGACAGGACATACAAGTATTTACAATACCGTCAAACAGTAAGTGGTAAAGTCCGATGGGCTGGGTTTAACAAGATCACCGCTTTCCTTATCCCTAAGATAGATTATATTAAACTAAAAGGATGCTTTATGTGGATAGTTATTGTGTCAGCATTTAACGTGTTAGGTCTTAGGAGGATGTCCCCTCCTAGTCTTAAGAATGATATGCACTTGAGATAAGTAATCATTGCCAATAAATAAACACAAAACCAGCATTTAATCAGAATTTAATAAGGATAATACAGATATTCTATTACATTTGCTTTGTACGCTTCTGTTATATGTCTAATTATTTTCTTGCATGTTTATTGTGTTTAGAATTGATTATTGTCACCATAAAACCTGTGCCAGTCTCTCAGGCTGAAAACCCCCATTATCATTAGAACTAGGTTTAGCATAGTTTTAACAAGTAAATGAGATTTAAATAATTTTGATTAATTAAAAAATACTGATAGAAATATAAGGGCTAACGACCTCGCTCTTAGTCGTTCGACACCCTTACTTACCACGAAACTCCACCCGATCGGGTACACTGCCCGTTAAAGTGTTGTTTTAGGATAGTCGGCTAAATATAAATTTAAAACTTGGTAATCAATATATAACCCTACACGACAGGACATCAATTAGCCTCGTTACTAGAATCTTCAACCCTTACGTCAACCATCACTATAAAATCCTATTACTTATAACCTTTGCCCTTTTAGTGTTCTAAATATTTCATTTATAGTCCTTTGACTATTTGACTTTTGTCAGTTTATTCAGATTTTATACCGTGTTGACGGTGGTGATTTTGTTGAGAATTGTGGTGAAGTATGATTTATTGTGATTAATAATCCCTTTTGGAAGGTATTATTGTGTTATTTGTATTCCAGGTGGTTTGATCCGTGAATGTTGAGAAATGCCAAAAAAAACGAGTCCCGACACGTTCGTTATGTCCACTGAGTTTTGAGGGTTTTATAGTGTAAATATGTGGGGTAACAACTCTAGGTTATGAAAACGAAGTATTTTTAAGGTGAATAAAAATGTTATAATTAACTCTGGGGGTAAATTTTCTTACGGATTGAGTTTTTATGGCTTTAGGTGATCCCGACACGAAAAGAAAGACCCGACACCCCATAGGATGCCATAACCGGTCATGTATGCTTAAGGGGACAAGGTGGCTTAATTTTAGCTAATGTGTCCTAAAGATGTACATTTATATTCTTCCACTAGACCTTTTCTTCATTATCATTCATTTTAAAAAAAAATTAAACTCTAGAACTTGTACACTTAAATTCTTCTACTAGCATTTCCATTCATTCTCATTTTCATTTTCAAAAGAATAACACGCACTTGTGTGTATGTGTGCTTTGTTCGTCCGCCACCTACACCACCACAAACACCATAAAATTTTCAACTTTGATCGAGAACGTGATATTCCGGGTTGATACGAGTATTTGTGTATTCATTTAAACAACGTTTGGGTTGTCCGGTTCGTGTCGAAATCTACATTTTTTTGTTTGTCATAGATGTTAGTTGTACAAGTTGATCGTTGTGAAAATTGATTTTTGAAAATGAAACGGATAAAAAAGGGGTGTTTGGTTCGTCGGATATAAAAAGAAAAAAAGAGGTTTTTGTAGTTTTGATATTGTGGTCATGATGGTTGAATAACATATGTTGCTAGATAACTTATTTTTGATAATAGCTTGTATAGCTTATTTGGTGGGCTTTTCGTGGCTTATTTTGGGCTTAAATGCCACGTCACCTTTCAAAATCACTAGGAAAGTGATTTTGACTATTTTTGTGGTATAGTGTATGTTTGTGGACTATTTTTATAGCTTATGGTGGTAACCAAATGCGATACGTAGCTTATTAGCTTATGGTTAAGCTTAATATATGTATTGTGGAGCTTATAGACTCACGATCCAATAAGCCTATTTAAGTCGTGGCTTAATGGGAGGGCTTATTGTGGTTCGAATTGTTTTATACTTACTAGTATAAGCTTATGTATATAAATGGACCTTGGTTTTGGACTTGGATCGTACTTTGGACTTATAAATATCTTAATGGACCCTTGTTGGGCCTTAAAGCCCCAATAAGCGATATTTAGTCGTTATAAGAGTTTTGACGGACTTTTGAAAGTGAAAATGTATTTACGAAGTGATATTGAACGATATTTTGGGAAAAACATTTTAGTAAACGTTAAAGATTGAGATTTTAGAATTTTGTCGAAAAGTGTCGAATTGGTAAAAAGTGTTGAAATTAAGGTTTGGAACCTTGAAAAATGTTGTATGAACGTACGGGTCATGTTGAAATTTCGTAAAAAGTTTATACTTAGAAATTTTTCCTAAAAACATGATTTTTGATTTTAAATAATAAAATATTATTTAATTATTTTATTTATTTAATAAATTCACTAAAAGACAAAAAATATAATTTTTCTCGAAACTTCACAAATATGTTTATTATGAGTAAACGTTCCATTTTCAACCCTATTATGATTATTTTTACGGTGACTAAGGTTACCGAATGGACCTATCGAAATATATTTATAATTATTAATTATAAATATTTACTTATATTACTTATCTATTTTCTTTAAATAGTATAAGTATGTATTATTAAGTAATGGGATTGATATGATTGTTGGGATATGTCGTCAACCATCACACCACTAAATTGTTATGGGTAATTGTACAACGCGTCTAAACTCTATGCATCAAACGTGAAGATTGTTTTGGGAATGAATGATTAAAATGGGACATTAACTGGACTAGGTCGTGTGCGAGCGTCGTTGCATTTGCTGTGTGATTGAGATTTGGTTGCTAAAGACTTGCTTTAGGTGAGTTCTCGTAGCCCCACTTTTTACTATTTTCCGTTGGGGGAAAATGATACTCAAATATGTTTTAAAATGTTTTGAATTGAACTGTGCGAAATACGGTTTTGTTTTTGGGACAAGATATATGCTTATGACTGTTATATGGATATTATGTGTTGCATGATTGTTTGGATTGGATGGGTATGCCTACCCAGTATTTATGTGATTATTGGAGCGGATGGGTACGCCTACCCTAGTTTGTGTGTGATCATGCCCTAATATAGTGCTCCTGCTGGTAAGTGACATATAGTGATTGACTAGCGAGAATGATATGTCACAGATTGTTTGCATATATATTCACTGTCATATAGCACTATTGTCCACTGTTTTGAGCTATTGGCACAGCTTTTGGGTTTAAGGCCAAACCAACGAGCTCACCAACATTAGTGTTGATGTTTTCGAGTATCATTTTCAAGTGAAGTGAAAAAGGAATAGGTTGATGATTGTGATAGCAGACATAGAAGTATCCCGAATGGATTTTCATGTGAAGTCATTCTTGTTTATTTTGTTTGGCTTTAGCATTTGGAAGTTTCAGTTTAAGTTTGGATTTTGGACCCCTGTGTGGGCTATTGGTTATTGTAAGAGATTTTAGATTTGATTGTGATTTGGGACATCACTCGAGGTTGTTCGAGGTTGATGGTCTTCGTAACACTTGAAGTTTATGCATTGTAGTTTTCTCTATTTTGTATCTTGTGTTATGATTGATCATTATGCTGCGCTTCCGAGTTTTTGCCATTGTCAAGGTGTGACAGATTAGTATCAGAGCCAGGTTATAGAGAACTAGGTGGGTTGGCCTAGACTATAACCTAAGATCCGTCGTTTAGTTGCGTATAGGGTCTATGTGTGCGGTGTTCTGCTTTTGCTTGCTTTCACGTATTCGCGGTTTGGTGCTTTAGTTATGTCAGTAATTGAATGACTGGGAAAGGATGCGAATATAGTACGATGGCCAACATAGGTTATAAGAGTATCACAACTCACTATACTTAGTAATGTCGTTCACACATATCGAGTTGACTCGTAGGTCGGTATTATGTGTTTGGTCTGATATATATAGTAAGATATTATATATATATATATATATATATATATGTATATATATATATATATATATATATATGTGTGTATGTATATATATATATATATATATATATATATATATATATATATATATAATTATATATATATATATATTATATATATATATATATATATATATATATATATATATATATAAGTGTGTATATATATATATATATATATATATATATATATATAGTATATTATTATATATACACACTACACACACTTTAATATTATATATATATATATATATTAGTCTTCCCACTTACCTAACGTTGCCCATGTTCTCCCTCGTATAGATAATGCCGCCAAGGATGAGGACCAATGGGCTGGACGGCCTTGCTGTCGTAATCATTGGAGGGGAACGGGTGGAATGGGTTTGTTAGAGGTTAAAAGGGGTAGAAGACCTAGGAAGGTAATGAATGAGTTGTGTTGACTTATTTGACTTATGAGTCAAGAAATGGACCAGAGATGGAGCTATTGGGGGTTGTAGAGGGAGTTAATGGGAATGTAAAGGGAGTTAATTGGGAAGAACCTGACTTCTCGACGATCATTGCCCAACAATTGCAGAACCTCTTACCCGCCATGCTAGCTCAGGTTGGTAACCAAGGAAATTGTGGAAAACTAGAAGGGGGGTTGAATAGTTTACCGCTTTTTAAATTAATGTTATGCTTGTTTATAAAAATTTAGATTCTACTTTGTGTGATCTCAATATGTGTGCAATATGAACAATACAAGTACGTAAGTAAATAACAAGTAAATATGAAAGACAAGAGATAAGAGTTTGAAGGATTAACAAAACACATGATTTATAGTGGTTCGGTTAACCGATCGCACTCTTCGCCTACTCCGCTCCCCGAGCACCAAACTCGAGAGTTATCTTCTCTATTGTCAACAAACTCCTTTTTAGGTGGGGTGGGAGAAGAGAAAACGTACAACGACTTAGCCTTACACCCATTTTCCGACACTAAAGGCGAAATTGTTTCGAGTTCATATTTTTGCTAGTACCAATCTATCACAACACAACTCACCACTTCTCAACTAATTCCACAACTTGGATTACTACACAAATTCTCTCTATTCACAACTTCTTTTCACCTTCAAAACTTCACTTTGCTTCACACGTCACTTCACCAAGACCACTATACGTTCACACCAATCTAATCACTATTTACTAAGTTCACCCCGATCTAACTATTCTTACAATGGTCACAACAATCTACGTATTGTATACAACTACGATTCTACACCTCTCAATATACACAAAGGATTTACAAGATATAACACAACTACACAACTATGACCAACCATACTTAACACTTCTCTTCTGATTTGAGGATTAGAAGATATTCTTCTCTTGCATTTGAGGAATTGAGCTTGGGATCACTTGGAAAATAAAGCTTTATGATTAATGATAAAGGAATGAAAGGGTATATAAACTGATTTAGAACAGAAAGAAAATGTGTGCAAAAGATGAGAAAAATCAGTGGGAGAATGTCAATATTTATTAGGCGGCTGTGACTAAAAGTCCATGGCCGGTCCCCTTAATTAGGGTACCGGTCCCCTTAAAATTAAGGGGGCCGCTAGTTATAATTAAGGGGCCGCCCATGCCCGACGCTCCCTTTTTTGTCTTTTCTGGGGGAGGTGTTTTCTAGAACATTTTTAGCCGTTTTTTGGTAGAAAATTTGAATTCAAAATATTTATTTGAATAAAACATTTCTTTTAAATCTAGAAATGTTTTGTAAAAGATATAAAAATGTTTGTGTCATTTTTATAAAAAGTGTGAATTTAAATAAAAAATCCTTTGATCATAAACTACATTAAGCATATGTTTATTCATATCTTTAAGTGATTAAATTTTCGAAATGAAAATTTACTACTAATTACTTGTTTACAATTAATTTTTTATTAATTGTTTTTACATTTTGTGATTATCAAAACGTAGAGAGATCGAAAAATATTAATAAGGTTTTTAGGCATTATTTTTATCAACAATCTCCCCCTTTTTGAAGATTATAAAATCTAAATTCATTAAATGAAAAATTAGTTTTAAACAAGTTTTTAGTGAGTTTTATTTCCATTTCTCCCCCTTTTTGTAGAATCAAAAAAGCTCCGCCGATTAGCGTTGGTAAAAACGACGAAATAAATGCTCCTCCTTGATGTGTACTCCCCCTCGTTCGAGGGCACCAAAGAATCGAGCTATGGTATCTTTGCGACAAAAACAAGTTAGAAGAACAAGACAACCATTTCTAACATGTAGCAAATAGGAAAAATATTTAAACATGTTTATAATGCTTAACAAGAGTCAAGTTATTTGTGTAAGCTAACAATCACAAATATATATCAACTAGGCTTAACTTTTATGGATATGAAAAATTCAACCAACCAAAAAGAAAACATATGCATAAATAAAACATAAGACTAAAGTCCATTCATCAAACATAATAATTGTGTATAATACACAACCATGCATACACAATTAGAAATAATATGCTTGAAGCATATTAGTATAACATACATAAAATTTAAACTACAAAGATCTTAATATTCCTAGATTGCCATAGGAAACTATTAGACTTGCTTGCAAAAGGAGTGGGTTGGAAATTTATTTGAAAGCGAAAAGAAATAAGCATGTAATATGCTTAGTTGGTTTTTGAGTGAAGAGTTAGGAGCGGATGGTGGTAGATGAGGAAATCTCGTTGACATGAGGTGGTGGTTGTGGTCGAGTGAGAAGAAATTCAATCCAATTGATATCTTTACTCAAGGTGAGGAATTGTTTTTTTAAGGAAAGAAGCAACAAGAACCAAATAACCAACATGCCAACATGTTGTTCAACTTGATCCAAGTTGATGGTATGAGGTAAGTTTAGAGAGTAAGGAGATGAGGAAGTGTTACATTATGAGAGGTGCATGGCTAAGAGATTTGATAAGTCTTGAAGTTGGTTAATGTCATTCATGAGCATTTCTATACTTAGAGAAGGAGGAAGTGGAGGTTTGTGGTTTGTCACCTGATGATAGAGAGGAGTTTGAAGCATGAAGACACTAACAACATGTGGATATGATGAGCAAGTGCGGAAAAGTGGGGGTTGTGTTTGAGGTTTGATTGATGCTTGGTGAAATGAAGCTTGTTCCAACATTAAGTGTCCTAAGAATCATTAAGTTGGAAGCGAGTAAGATTGTTAGCGAAACTTGTGGTTTGAATGAGTAGTAGGTTCGTTGATAGGAGATTGTGGCTTGGGCATTGGTGTTGGTAAGTTAACATCAACCTCATTTGAGGAGTTACAATGGTTTAACTTCTTCCTCCATGTGTGTCTTACCGACATTTTGGCAACCCTTGAAGGTTTGAGTAAATGTTTGTGAGGGGAAGACATTGGAGAAGACACGTTTAATGTGAGGAATGTGTTGAGGATGAGGGTTTATTTATACTAGGAAGATGATGTGATTATGGATGGATGGACATTGTTAGAATACAAATCCAAGGAATGTTGGTGAGAATTGGGAAAGTATAGCTGGGTCTAGTAGAAAGAGGGCCAAAAAGCAAAAAGAAATAGTAAAATACGTGCTTCAGGTGGCTGGTCCCCTTAATTGTATGGCCGACCCCCATAATTTTAAGGGGACCGCCCTTTTGATTTAAGGGGGCCGCCACCTGAAAAGACCAGAAAGACCAGGTTTTTGTATTGTTTCAGGAAATGGTAAAAAAGTAGACTGTTTTGTGGCTATTTTGCAGCAAGTCCTAGTTTTTATGGTACCTAAAACTACAACATTTAGCAAGCAAAAGGATAGGCAAGCAAATTCCTAATTTTGTTTTAAACATGATCAACTCTAAAGGCATTTAGCAAATAAAAAAAATGTAAGCAAGCATGCATGAAGGAGAAATAAACTCTTCAATAGAAATTATATTATACAAGTAGTTTTATTACTCCTGATAGTTGTAATGCTCTTAAGATTTCTAACCAAATCTTATGAGTTGTAGCCATATTAAAAAGAGATTTTTTGTTTGTATTATAAACCTAAAGGTGTGCCTATATGTAACAAATGTGGAGTAATGATTATTTCGACTCTAAGAAAAGAAAACCTAAGAAATAATCCAAGTGCTCCTTGATTTAATGTTGCTCAATCAAAATTGTCAAAATATATATTAGATTATATATTTTGGCAACAAATGTGAGATCATTATGTATTATTTGAAAAATGTTTTTAGCATATATCAACAATTTTGAAAATAGATTTTTCATATACTCCTAGTCGTGAGAAGGACTTTGTTAAAATGTGTTCTGACTTATATATATACATATATTAAGTAGAAAATTTTGAGTCTTGACTAAACCAAGGTTATGTAATTTTGTATATCAAAATATCCTTTTGATAAGTTCTTAATTTTTGATTTTTGTGCAAAATAGAATCCTAGACTCTGATTAAAAAAATTCTTACTATCAGATGGCCGATCCCTTTAAATATATGGCCGACCCCTTTAATTTTAAGGGGACCGCCCATTGAGCAATAAGGGGCCCCACTGACAAAACATTTTCTTAACTTTTCGATTTTGGCATCTCAATTTTGATTTCAGTTCATTGTTCTTATTTACTGTTAAGTTCCTTATCAGTCATTTACGGTAATGGGACAACTTAGTAAGCATTTAATCAATTTGTTCTATCATTCCTAGACCTAGACGTAAGTAATTAAAAGGCTCAGTTAGAATATCGGCAATGTCCGATGACACCTTTTCTATGGAAATATTTCCTTTTAGAACATTATCACGAAGAAAAAATGGGTACGAATCTTCAATGGTGTATTTGACTAGAGTGTTGTATGGGATTTTTGCTTAAGTCTATAGCCCCTTTGTTATCACACATTATAGGAATGTCATCTAACCTAATGCCATAGTCTACGGGAGCTTGTTTCATCCATAGTGCTTATTGACATACCTTTTCGGCGTTTACATATTCGGCTTCGGTTGTGGAAATAGCAAGAGCGGTTTGCTTCTTCGAGAACCAAGATGTTAAACAACATCCCATAAACGTGCAAATACCACTAGTGCTTTTTCGATACATATAATCTCCCGCATGATCAGAGTCCGCATATACTATGGTTTCTATGTCGGACCCCTTAGGATACCATAATCCTAAGTGCATAGTGCCTTTAACGTATCAGAAGATACGTTTAACCGCTTCAAGGTGAGAGATTTTAGGATCCTCGTGGAAGCGTGCACAAAGGCAAACACTAAACATGATATCGGGCCTACTTGTCGTTAAGTATAATAAACTTCCTATCACACCTCTGTATTTTGTGTTATCTACGGATTCACCTTATACGTCTTTCGTGATTTTTATTTCTGTAGATATGGGAGTTTTCATTAGCTTAGGGTCTTCTACTCCAAATTTCTTAAGCATCTCCTTTATATATTTTGATTGATTAAAGAATATACCATCTTCTAATTGTTTTATTTGTAGTCCTAAGAAAAAATTTAGTTCCCCCATCATACTCCATCTCGAACTTCATCTCGTCATGCATTATATTTGGCAAAAAACATCACACGCCCTCTTGACAAGTTGATCCAAATAAATATCATCGACATATATTTTGGACAATGATAAGATTTGGTCCCTTCTTTTTAGTAAAGAGTTTGTTTATCTACCATTCCCATGGGTAATCAATGTTTAATAAAAAAGCTTTCAATCTATCGTAACCAGAGCTTTAGAAGCTTGGTTTGAGTTCTCGTAAAGATCTATTCTTTAAAGTCTATAGACACATAAGGTTTTGGCGAAGATTAATGAAATCTGCGAGGTTTTTGCCACGTAAACCTCCTCATTGATAAAACCGTTAAGGAATGCACTCTTTACATCAATTTGAAATAATCTGAAGTCTAGTGCGCATGCATAAGCTAACAATATTCTTATAAATTCTAATCTAGCTACGGGTGCATAAGTTTTGTCATAATCAATTCCTTCTTGTTGATTATAACCTGGCAACTAGCCTAGCTTTGTTTCTAGATACGACACCATTTTCAACAAGCTTATTTCTAAATACCCTTTTAGTTCCGATTATAGTCATATCCATAGATTTGGGACTATTCCCAAACATCATTTTGATACGAATTGGTTTAATTCTTCTTGAATAGCAATGACCCAACTTTCATCTTTTAGTGCTTCATTTATATTTTTAGGTTCTATGGTTGAAAAAAAACAAAAGAAATTACTTTTGTCTTGGGCTTGTGATCTAAGAGTTCTTTGATTTAAGTTACCTATAACATTTTCTAATGGGTGACTTTTAGATTCTTTTATGTTTATAATTTCATTATTATCTAAAGATTTATATTCGAGATTATTTCCTAAAGGTCTTGTTTTACTAACCTTTAATAGCTTCTCTTTCTTCTATGACTAAATCATCATCCTCCAAAGGATGTTTAGACGGGGAGGAGTTTATATATCGAATGTCACATTCAACAAGGATATCCATTGACTTTCATTGTATGTTTGTTAAGAATTATATAGGCTTTGCTATTTTGAGAGTATCCTAAGAAAACACCTTCATACGACTTTGGGTCGAACTTGGTGAGGTAATCCTTTGTATTAAGAATGAAACATTTACTTCAAAATACTTTGAAATAGTTTAGGTTTGGTTTTCTTCCTCTTAATAACTCCTATGGGGGTTTTCCTAAAATATGTCTAATGGAGATTCTATTTATTATGTAGGTTGAGGTAATCGACCCCCAGCATTACACCAAATTTTTTGTAGGAAATAGATTTACATTAACATGGTCTAATCATATTCTTATAGATGCGTTTCTTTCTTTCTACAAACCCCCCATTTTGATTATGGAGTACAGAGGACGAAGAAATTGTGAGAAATTTCATTAACTCAACAATAGTTTCCGAATTGTACTTCATTATGCAAATGTACCGGCAACCATGATCCTGATCTTATTGACACTATATGTAACATCCGTAATTTTATTGAATCATTTTACTAAATATGTACGAAATTCACCTGTAGATTGGCTCTATTTTTATTTTTGCCCTACTAAACTACTAGTCCTTAGGTATATCAAGAATAAAGCCAACTATCAATTACAAATGAGTTTACTTATATAAATCTATACAGTAATATATGATCCTCCATAACTCCGTACAAGCGGTAAATAGGGTGCGGCTGAGTGCCAAACAATAAATGAATATCTCATGCTATTCTAAGTAATCAATGTCTATTCATACAAAGCATGCTAGTTGCTATGAAAAAAATTCACTATAATTTTTCACTTCTGTGGAAAACTAGAAGCGATGGTTTGACAAGAGAGAGCGCGCGTGCGACGAGCGCGAACTCTCGGAGGCGGCGCGGGTTAACCCCCACCCCCCACCCCCTGGGTCCCTAAACCCACCACTTACCCATACCGCTTTTATAAATTAATGGTTAAGAGGCTAGTTTATAAAAATTTAGCTTCGACTTTTTGTGTGATCACAGATATGTGGCATCCATATGAAAAATACGAGAGTATGTAAGTAAATTGACAGTAAATCGGAAAGACAAGAGATACATAGTTAGAGGATCAAACCACAAACAAGGAATTTATAGTGGTTCGTAACGAAGCAACTCTTCGCCCTACTCCACTCCCCGAGCACCAAACTCGAGAGTTATCTTCACTATGTCAACAAACTCCCTTTAGGTGGAGAAAACCGTACACGACTTAGCTTACACCAATTTCCAACACTAAGCGAAATGTCGAGTTTTAATCCTAGCTAGAACAAATCTATCACAACTCAACACATCACTTCACGACAATTCACAACTTGGCTTCACTACACGACTTCACTCTAGTTCACAACTTCTCTTCACTTCATAACTTCACTTTGCTTCACAACTTCACTTCACCAAGACACTACTACGATCACACCAATCTATCACTATTTACTAAGATCACCCCGATCTAACTATACTTACAATTATCATAACAATCTACTTATTGTACACAACTACGATACACACCTTCACAATATACATAAATGATTTACAAGATATAACATAAATACCCAACTATACCAACTATACTATAACACTTCTTGATTTGATGATAAGAAGTATTCTTCTCTTGCACTTGAGGAATTAAGCTTGGATCACTTGGAAACAAAGCTTTATGATTAAATGATCAAAGGAAGGAAAGGAGTGTATAAACTGATTTAGAACAGAAAGAAAGTGTGTGCAAAAGGTGAGAAAATCAGTGGGGAATAGTCCAGTATTTATAGGCAAGCTGTGACAAAAAACACGTGGCCGGTCCCCTTAATTAGGGTGTCGGTCCCCTTAAAATTAAGGGGGCCGCCCGTTATAATTAAGGGGGCCGCCCAAGCCTGACGCTCCCTTTTTTGTCTTTTCTGGGGGAGGTGTTTTCTAGAACATTTCTAGCCGTTTTTGGGTAGAAAATTTGAATTTAAAATATTTATTTGAATAAAACATTTCTTTTAAATCTAAAAATGTTTTGTAAAAGATATAAAAATGTTTGTGTCATTTTTATAAAAAGTGTGAGTTTAAAAAAAATCCTTTGATCATAAACTACATTAAGCATTTGTTTATTCATACCTTTAAGTGATTAAATTTTCGAAATAAAAATTTACTACTAATTACTTGTTTACAATTAATTTTTCATTAATTGTTTTTACATTTTGTGATTATCAAAACGTAGAGAGATCAAAAAATATTAATAAGGTTTTTAGGCATTATTTCTATCAACAATCTCCTCCGTTTTGATGATTACAAAATCTAAACTCATTATATGAAACATTAGTTTTAAACAAGTTTTTAATGAGTTTTATTTCCATTGCTCCCACTTTTTGTAGAATAAAAAAGGCTCTGCCGATTAGCATTGGTAAAAATGACAAAATAAATGCTTCCCCTTGATGTGTATTCCCCCTCGTTCGAGGGCACTAAGGAATCGAGCTATGGTATCTTTGCTACAAAAACAAGTTAGAAGAACAAGACAACCATTTCTAACATGTAGCAAATAGGAAAAATATTTAAACATGTTGATAATGCTTAACAAGAGTCAAGTTATTTGTGTAAGCTAACAATCACAAATATATATCAACTAGGCTTAACTTTTATGGATATGAAAAATTCAACCAACCAAAAAGAAAACAAGTGCATAAATAAAACATAAGACTAAAGTCCATTCATCAAACATAATAATTGTGTATAATACACAACCATGCATACACCAATTAGAAATAATATGCTTGAAGCATATTAGTACAACATACATAGAATTAAACTACAAAGATCCTATCATGCCTAGAATTCCATAGGACTTGCTTGCAAAAGGTTTGGTTGACAATTATTTGAAAATGGCTAAACATGGTGTATGTTTAGTTTGGTGAAAGTGATGGTGGTGGTGGTGAGTTGGGTGGTGGAGGTTGTGAAAGCATGTATTCAATGTGAGAAAACATGCATTGGAGTTCATCTCTCAATCCAAAGATAAGAGTACGGTTGTGAATGCAACACAAACATGAGTCTCCATGTGCCTCAAGAAGGTTCCAAGGAATGGGATGACCAAAGATGGGTGGAGAGGGTGATGGAGTAGCAAATTAGACATCAAGTGGGGTAATTGGTGAAAGGGTGAGAGTGATGTCCATTGATGCATTTTCTTAAGTTGGAGGAGGTGGAGGAACTCTTGGAGGAGGGGATGTTGGTGAGTTCAAGTAACCATTTTTTGATGGTGATGTGAACGAGGTTAGTAATTTGGGTGTGTAGTCAATAGAGGAAGAGGAAGTGCCTTTGGTTGATAATGTTTTTGAGGGTGCATTAGGAGCACTAGGTGATGAGAGTTGATGCTTGGGTGATGGAGTTTTGGTGTCATCTTGGGTTAAATCCACAAACAATTGTTTTGGTGGAATGATGTTGATTTTTGGTCTTTTGGAAGCTTTAGAAATGGAAGCTCTAGTGGATGCCATGGTGGTTTATGGTGGTTGATAGAGGATGAAGAAGATGGTGAAGTGGTGATATGCATTTGGAGGGAATTTATTGGAAGAAAATGGTTTGAAAATGGAATGAGTTTGAATTAGTTTAGGATTTTCCAAAATCTGTTCAAGCATTCTGGGTAAGGATAGCTGAGGCTAGGTAAAAGAGGGTCAAAAAGCAGAAAGAAACAGTAAAATCCGTGAACCAGATGGCCGGTCCCCTTATCTTTAAGGGGACCGCCCTTATGAATTAAGGGGGCCGCCCATCTGGTGTTTTCCAGACGACCAAAAATTTGATTTTTTGCAAAAATTTGTAAGAAAGGTTGTGTTTTGGTGGTCAATTTGCAGCAAGTCCCATGTGAACATATATGTATAGAAACAAGTATATCATGCATGCATGCAATAATAAAATGTATGAGCTAAGAATAATTAAAAGCATATCACATAACAATTAGAGGTTCAAAGCAAGCTTAACCTAGTTCAAGTTCTTCCGACTAAGTCGGGTTGTCATCACATGATTAATTAAACATAAACATAAACATTAACATAAGTTCACATAAAGTCTTAAACCAATAATTCTACCAAGCTAGTCATCACTCAACATCTTCACTTCTTTTTCTTGCCGAAGACTCCTCGCAATGCCTTTCCGAATGACTTGAATCCACCTCTAACCTCTTTATGGATCTCTTGTGATTGATTAAGCAATTCGGTTTGTCTCTCGAAAAGGAGATCATCACTTTGTTTAAAAGGAGAGGGAATTTCGTATTATTGGTAATTGAGTGGTTTGAGAGAGTTTAGATAGGTTGTCGGAGATGGGTACTAGCACGAGAAGCACCATCATCCTCATCATCATCTCCTTGGTGAGACGAAGATCCAAGGTTATGATGGACGGAGGTTGAAGAGATGGAGTGACGGGCTTTACCACAATCACTTCGGGGTCGACGAGTTTGTTTTAAAGCGAGTGGACGCATGACACGATCAACAACATTGTAAATGCCATTGTCAAGGAGAGGATAAAGTTCCATGACGTGTTGATAGATATGAGTCAAGAACATGCCATAAGGATGATTGGCGATTGAAGTAGCCCGAGCACATTCGATTCGTTTGACAAAGAAATACGCAAGATTATATTGTTCTTCGGCAACAATACAATACAACATGTGAGCGAGACTAGCCGGGAGATGGTCCCTGTGGCTTCCTAGTCCGAACACATTCTTACGAATGAGTTCTTCCCAACGCTTCACGTCTTGACTCAATTCTTTGGTAAGTATTTGATTAGGAGTGAGAACGACATTTTGACTTTTCATGGTGTGGTTTAACTCGACACGATTCAATTGACGAAATTGACGAATATCGTCAGGAGTAGGAAGGTTGGTATGATATGGTTCCTCAGTCTCTTGAGAATATGCAAGAGATGTAAGGTCCAATTCGTTTGTGAAAACGGCTTGACCATTATATGGAATTCTGAGAATTTGACCGAATTGTGCGAGAGAGATAGTGATGAATTCATGTTGGATCATGAATGAGATTAGAAGATAATCGTATTCATCGGTTTGGACTTTGACTTTACTATAAATGTCTAGAATAAATCGAGGAACGATTGGTTCGTTGAGCTCGAAAAGACAATTGAAGCGAACATCGGTGAACATTCGCTCAATGTTGTTGGATTTGTAATAGAGTTGATCCACGACTTGACCCTCCTGAATGCAATGGTTTTCGATTGGTGTGTATAATTGATCAACAATAGAAGGAGAGATACTGGGTGTTTGAGAAACTTTGGGAATGTAAGAACGGGTAAGAGAGGTTTCACTAATGGTTGCTCGAGGCATGATTATCACCTAAACAATTTATCAACAAAATAGAGTGTAAAAAAAATAAAAAAATAAAGTTTTGAAAAATGACAAATATAGAACAAGAATTACTTCGACTCTTAATGATAAAAACCTAAGAAGTAATTCATATGTTCCTTAATTTATTTTTGACTTAATCTAGGATGTCGAAGGGTATATATTAGTTATATATTTCAACATCAAGATAATAACCCAAACACTCCCTTATTAATACAAAATTTGTCTAAGCTTGTCGAAAACTATACGTTAAGTGTATATAGTTTGTTATACAAATTATAGATTATACTTTTTGACTTGACAAGAGTTAAATAGTGTTTGTCTTGACTTAATACTATGTTTTAAAATGTTAAACCAAACACCCCTTTAGTTTATACCTTTTATAAAATGTATCAATATATATATATATATGAATTATATATCTTGATGACTTACACAAGCTAGTTATGTGATTATACAAGTGACAAAACTATAGTGATGGTCATTTCAACTCTAAAAATTAATCCTAAGAAACAAACCAAACACTCCTTTATTTTTATAAAAAATTATTCATTAATTTGAAAAATGTACATTTAGGAATGTATGTTTTGATGAATGATGTATAGACATTTTAACATGTTTTTGGCATGAATCAACAATGTATAGATTTTTTTTTAAAATTTCATAGTTAAAAAAATTGAAAAATATGTATATATGTTTATAAAAATTTTGAACCAAAAATTTTAGGACTCAATTTTATTAAATGTATTGAATTCCTATGACTACGAGAATCATTGTACTTGTGTATTTTCTAGACCTAATCGAATAATAAATAATAACTATAAAAAATACCCAATTTGGATTGAAAGCAAAATTGGTAGAAATTTAAAAAGATAAGTAAAGGAAATCTTACAATAGGTGTTGTTAATCACGTTGTAGGTGTTTGCCCCTTGCGAATTTGGATCGAATAGGTGTTTAAAGGTTTGAATTTTGGTGGTTTTGTGTTGTGGGTTTCGTCACAGCAGGAAAGAGGGAGAGAGGGATGAAGAAAATGATGTTTGGATTTAGGTTTAATGCAGAAATGGATTGTTTGGCAATTTTAATGGCCAGTCCCCTTAATTATTAAAGGGGTTGCCCACTTTAACACGGCTGGTCCCTTTAAAATTAAAGGGGCCGCTTATCTGACGACCAAGATTATCTTGGTTTTTTGATTTTGACTAGTTTTGTAAATGTACAATTATCAAAATACGTCAAGAGCTACTAGTAATATTATTATAGATAATCTAGTTGTCGAAAGAATAGTGGGAGAAAAATACTTGACACATTTAATTAACTTTTAGTTAAATTAAGTGAACTTAAATAATTTCCAATGAAATAATTAAGTTGTCAAGATTTTTGGATCGCGAAGAGGTTTAGAGAAGATTGACGAAATCTGATTGACATTTTAATTAACATTTCGCTAAATAAAAATACTTTGATTATTTCGGATGAATTAATCAAGTTGTCAAGCCGAGAGAAGATTTAACGGGGATTTAGTGACGTTTTCAATAAACTTCTTGTTGATTGAATTGATTAATTACTTCGGATGAAATAATTAATTGTCACGATTTAGAGTGTTTGCGAGCGAGAGATATGATAAATATGTGACGATAAATTAATAGAATGTATTTAAGGCTCGATAAGACGGTTCCGATAAACGGAGTTGATTATAGACGTGCAGTCGAGGTAGATGTCGTAGTCGAAGGGAGTTTGTTTCATCCATAGTGTTTTGATGTCACACCTTTTTGGCGTAAGATGTAAAACTAATCCTCCTTCTATGTTAATTATTACCCACTAACTCACTTTTCTTCATCTACGTGAGTTCGCTACAAGTGGACATAGAAGATTTCCATTTTATAGTAGTATGTAGAGAATCCTAATTCAACTACGTGAGAGAAGAGTTCATAATGAACAATTTCTCTTTATTCTATAAAACTAGCAAATGGAATTTCTAGTGACTACACTATTCTCTCAAGCTTAACTCTACTCTATTAACTATAACCTTTTAGTTTAGCAAACATAATATCACATAGTCATTTAACACTTTGCACATAATCTATATTCTAAGAAATTGAGAAAGAAAACGTACCTTTGCCTACAATGTGTTTTCTTCAACATCTTTAAGTGAGCAAGCTTTGAAAGAGAAATCTTTTGGTAATCCCGTCATAAAGTTTTAAGAATGTATACACTCATTGGATTCCAAACAGTGTTCATGAACAACTCAACTTAAATGTTGTAATGACTCAACCACTTTGTCCCCAATGTCTCATGGGTCCAAAATTGTTAGTTTCGAACATATTTTGCATAGGTTGCATTTGATTCGGATACATATAGGATGGACATATTCCCCACGGAGAGAAGTTTGGTTGTCGTGAATAATTCCACATTGAATGATTATTATTAGGGTAATTGATATGTATTTAATCACATATTTCTTTTCTTTATAAAAACAAGCTTAAATGACCAAAAACAAATAGAAAATACGTTGTATTTATCTGTTTTGTTAATTGTGTTGTGCATGTAACGGATATTCACAAAAGGACAAAAATATAGCCAAATGAACAAAAACTAGCACGAGATTAGAAAAGCGTGAGAAAATGAAGTCGAGAGTGTATTCATCTTTAATGGGCCAACCCGTACCAGTTTTGTGGGCCGAGTCAGCCCATATAAACTTGAACTTTACAAAACAATAGCCCTAAATATGAGTCCATTATCCAAAACTAAATAAGAAATCATCCAGCCCAAAATAAATAGACCAAGCCCAACAAATGGATCCAAGTCAAACAACTTAAACCCGGTCAACAATTACTGTTCACCCTCTTTATAACAATCTGTATTTTCAGGTCATTTTACGACTTCAATCATTTAAGTATTTATTTTTAGGCTTTTACGCGTCAACTTTTTATTTCAATCGTTAGTAAATCGCGTAAACTAAAAATTGACATTTAACATAAACGGGCATCAATCAAATAAAAGTTTACGTCGAATACGTGTTATAAAAATTTTACAAAGATAATTTATAAGTTGTCGTATCTTATTTTCATATTTTACGTAAAACGTTTACGTATACGTTAAAATGCATGCATGCATTATAAATCACCACCACCTTAAGTACATACTAGGAATTGCATAATAAATCAAAAATACAATATTTGAAAGACTCTTTTTGTTTCTCTTGCTTCTTGCCGCCAACACCAACACAAAAGAAGAAAGAATAAGACTCTTGAACTTGTACATGTCCATATTTATGTTTAACCATTTCCTATATTAACATGTAAATGGGTTAACCAATGCAGTTTTAGCTCATTAGAAAAGAAAGGAGATCTAATCACTACTACAATTACTAATATATACAGACTAGTATCTAACACTTGAAAATTCACAACACACCAACAAAATCTCATATATTTTTCCTTCCCTGGTTCGGCAGCAAGCACAAAAAAAGGGCAAGAGAATTTAATTTTTGGTTAATTTATTTACAAGAATTATCAAGGAAATTTTAAAGGTTGGAATAGTTATCAAACAAAAGGGGTTTGATTTAGGTTAAAGATTGTGTTCATCACCATTTTCACACACTCAAGGTTATCATAAAACTCATACTTTCATTTCTATAAATTTTCATGTTATTATAAATGTTATTATAAATGTTATATTGTTTAAATCACCACCAATGATTAA